>JAECUM010031244.1:0-39332 GCA_016617855.1 Megalonaias nervosa
CAAAATCCTGCGGGCGCCCATGAAACGGCATACCGATTAGAGGATGCAGTTTTGAACATTACAATTCCCGTTTGAGACCAAAGAGCTCCATAGTGTTAAACCTATGGTTATTTGTAGCACGACATGACATTAGCTGTCATATAGACCCAAAATGTTAAATATATAGACCTACTTAACATCACATTTCACGTTAGATGTTATCGAGGTCCATAATGTTAAACCGATGAATATTTGTAACATTACATTTCAGGCTAGAGACTATAGAAATCCATACTGTTAAAGATATGGACGTTTGCATTTCATGTTAGAAGTTATAGGGATTAAAATCCAAAAGTTATAGCCACCGTGTTAAATACCCATAGCTTGACTAGTTGTCCAGAAGTCACAAACATTAACTACTGACCGGGATTAGACTTTTGATTTATCAACTCCCTTGGACTAGACTTCTAGTATATCCATTCTTGTATTTTTTTTCGCCACCTAAATATATCTAAGCTTTGACCGATAACCGGGCTGCCAAAATATCTAGCTTCATCGGTCTTGAAATTGGGCAGTAAAGAGTCGAATAATAAATAAACGATACCAATCTGGATTTTTTTTTTAACCAGTAATAAACCTTTCATTACTATTAATACAGGAATTTTTATTTTTGCAAATTACTTTTATTTTTTTACCTATACTTAATGTTGTGTACAGCATGTTCGTATCAATAACAAAACAGTTTCACGTTTGTGAAGTTCTTTGTAATCGTAGTATTCTCTTCGTCTTCAACTATACATTTATCAGAGAACATTCCATGCAGATTTCCTCAGAAATTTTCGGTAAAGATTCCCTTATGAAATTAATCATTGGGTATACATGTGCTATAAATTCAATACATGATGGTAATGTTGATATTTTGATATAGATATCTATATATCCTTTCCTATTACGAAACATGTTTCTTTATATCATTAGATGTTGTTGAATAAATTTAGACTAAGCGATCGTAGTAACCAAAACGTCAAGAAAAGACATTGTTTTATTCAAACATTTTTATAATGGTAACCTCAAAAGGTAATTCACATTTTTTCCAATATGTGGCGTTCTATATGCATATGATTCTACTACGTACTTTTATGTAAACATTAATAAATTCATCATTCTTCTTTATTTTCAGGGGCCCCAGATGACCAACGTGGGTATGTGAGAAAACTTGTCAGTAGCTTTGTATGGGTCGGTGGTTTTCCCCGGTTCTTCTTCATGCAAATGTACTAGTCGCCATGTGTGGACTATCATTTGCTGAAAAATGGCGTTAAACCCCACAAAACCAAACCTCTTTCCTTCCATGAATAGATTTATTAATATAAAGAAATAATTTTATTTGTAACAAAAAATCTTGAAGAATTCTTCCTGACCTAACACAAGATTGTACGTTTGTCAAATCATCAGTCGCCCTTTGGAGATGTTAATCACTTAAAACAAACTAGCACGATTTCCCGATCAAAACACGTTTCAGCACGGACACACCCATTTCCAGTTAAAAAAAAATTGTTCCAAGATAAGATAATTTCAACTATAGACGCTGACAGAGAAAGATGAATTCGAGACAACAACAGGATAATGGATCTTACCAAAAGCATATTTAAAAAAAAACGTCCAGTAGTTTACAGCACCCTGCGACATGAGCGATGCAGCACAAAACTTGCCGCACTATTATCGAAAGCGTGTACCCTCTATGGATTTCATCAATTCACTCATCGAAAATTACCAATAAAAAAGAATGTCTGTTTCTTATGACTATGCCTGGTTATGGATATGTTGAAGTCGATTCCAGAAATACAAAGGAAATGGTCTAAATATCTGGAAGGACATTGACCCATGTCTTTAGCTAGAGCAGGATTTATTTACTTGGGAAAAGGAGACCAAATATAGTGTTTCAGATGTGGCGCGAAACTTCACTAATGAGAGTATAAAGCAGGTGCGCCTCTGAATTATTGGAGGGGGGGGGGGGCATGTAGTGGTCAGTTATTAAGTTTTACGGATGTAGGCCAAAACATGTTTCGAAGTGCGTTGTCTTCAGTGTACAGTTTGGTAATAATTGATCTGATTGTGAATGAAATCTCGTTCAGAATGTATTATTGGTTATAAAAAATATAACAATTTATGACCTGATTTTGGGTCATTTTCCATGCTTTGTATAAAACCAAACGTTACAGTCAGTGGTAGAGAATGTAACATTGTAATTTTTGACACAAATTGGTCAGCCTAGGTTATAGGCAATGAAAGATGACAGAACGCCATTGTTGATTCATATCGTAATGTAACATTGATTTTCAGAAATTGATCGATGAAAAGTATGTCAGCATAATGCAAAGAATATCCAACTGACTGTCTGTAAGAATTGTAAAATTTAGGATCGCTAAAACTTCCAACCACCTCCTTGATCCTGATATAGAATTTTTAAAAGTTAAAACCCATGAACATTTTTAACATATGATAAATCCTTGGTCCTCAAAGCTCATGAAATGGTAACCTAATGTTAATTCCACCTTGTACTATAATGCGGTCCCACCATGACAAAAAAGAACACACACCCCACAAACAAAACAAAACAAAACAAAAAATAAAAAAAGAACAAAACAAGAACATGGTGGCCTACTTTAATTTCTTCCTTCACTCTTGAATTCTATTACTTGAAAATAACCCTTACTTCTACATCCTACCCTGTGTGAATGGGATGGTAGTTTTGATTCAAATAGGATGGCAAGATAAATGAGTATATGCTGGTCATTCCTAAAGGAGGCAGGGAAGTTACAGGATGATATTAATTTTACTTTGTTTATAAGAGAATCAAAGGATGGTGGTGGATACAGTGTATATGGAAGTTAAGTTTGTTTATAAGGAATTTAAATTTTATTTTTGTACCTCTTAGATTACTCCCTACCCTGCTTGAATGGGATGGTAGTTTTGTTTAAATTAGGATGGTAGGTGATTATAGTGGGACTAGTGGTTTTTGATTATTTTTAATGGGGATCATAGGGGGCGGGGGTACCTATGGAAAAAAAAAAACAACAACCAAAATAATAAAAAAAAAAAAAAAAAAAAGACCATTTCGAGACATTACAGTTTTCATGTGCATTTTTAAAAATGCCGGCCTGACGTTAATTTCCCATTGTCCCCCAAGTGCCATTCCTGTAATGGAGGACGAATATTAATTTCCAATTGTCCCACAAAATGGAATTTCTGTAATGGCAACCTAATGTTAATTCCCATTGTCCCTGTAATTCGAAGATCCAGTTAGGATTTCACTTAAGGAACAAACAGACTCATCGTGTTACAATATTACATTTATCTGCCAAAACAGACCTATTTGTTACGATGTTACAATTTCCCAGACAATAACAATAAAAAATGGCGGCCTAATGTTAATTTTTCGTTACGGTCTATAATTATTTATACCCTATTTAATACAGGATGCCCCTTGTCCATCAAGTGACACACTGTACTACTGATACAGTTAAAAGATCATAACTGCTTCGTTTAATATGACATTACAACAAGTAGGATTACTATATCATCAGAAGAAAATTAAGTCAGTTCGTACTTTGAAAATACTTGGCTTCTAGGCTGTCTTATCTAATATTTATATAAGGTTAATTGCGTATCATGGCAATCTAAATCAGCACTTAACTTTAATCTCTGTGATTTTATACAGATTATAGTATGAATTATACATAGGATAATGATATCAATACTGGATATATGTTGTATCTATCTTGGCTTGATTCATTTTTTTATTTCTTCGTTGTCCAACTTCAAGAAGCACGTGCGCATTTTATTAAGAAGTTTGTCAATGTGGTCAGAAAATCAGTAGGATGCTTTTAAAGTGCAGGCACAACATGATTTTGAAATCCTTATTCTCATTGAATTGAGAGAGAGAGAGAGAGAGAGAGAGAGAGAGAGAGAGAGAGAGAGAGAGAGAGAGAGGAATGAAAAAAGGACTTGATACATGTGCATGTGCTCATTTTAATATCTCTATACTTTATTTAGAAATTGTCTTGTATGGTAAACAAGATTCTTTTTGACCCCAATCGTTATTACGTTTCATTTTGATTTCGTGGCCACACACACACACACACACACACACACACACACACACACACTCAAAGGCTCTCGAGCGCACAAACACACATAACACCTAATCTTTGAACGACTGAAAACTGGGTTGAGTCATGTGGATTTATTTGTCTTACTTGTCCAAAACGTTTCTATACCAGTTTAGTTTAAAGCGGGGTATCGTGTAGATATCTATTGATTGATTTCATAGCCTCGATTCCTTGTTCACAAAGCAATGTCATCTCGCGCTGGAGATCTATGTGCACTGAAGAGCATTTCTGCCTGTATAAAGAAGATAAGACAAAGAAACACTATATTTAATTCTGAATGCGCTGGGTCACAATAATTTATAATGTCATAAATTGTATACCAAAAAAAACCAACTTTATTTTCTGGAACATTCGAAAACGTTTTACTAATTAATCTGTATAACCGGAAGAGTATATAGCACACACTGTATGGCTCAACCGTGACTTATATAATAGTTTCAGATATAGTGTTGAATGAATTCTTTTGTTTGCGTTTATTATACTTAAAACTGCAAATTTGATTGGATTGGAGGAACGTATCAAATGTAGTTAAAAGATTTGTATCGCAATAATATGATGACACTGAACAACTCAATGTAATTCAATTTTGTGACCCTTTGAACTGGAAAGATTTAAGATTACTCCGGATACTACCTTGCCAAAAAACATGGTTGCCAATATTGCATGCTTAAAACTCAAAATCAGCAAACCAAGAGGCATCATAACTTTTTATTAAAACGAAGATAGTCTCGTATAACTTTCTGGATAATCTAAGCTTATGTTCCTCTACTAGTCTGCAAATTGATTACCTGATTTCCTCGAAGTATAATATGCGATTTTGGTGTTGTGAGCGTATTCTTGAGTTTCTACTTAACACTTTTCTAAAATACGGGTAATGATCTGCTTTACTGTTATACAGTCTATATCTTACCAGAAAAAAACAAACCATTCTGATTTAGGTATCATGTAAAACATTGCAAGGACTTAGTTGGATAGATAAAATCAAATGAAATACGTACTAGTACTCATGTAGTTTTATCAACCCTATATTGACATACTTTCCATGTGACAAAGTAATACGACAGTTCAAACATCGATAAACATATCATCTGAGAAATAAATATCGTACATTAAGGATCAACTTGTAATCTTTCCCATGCAAGTAGTGTTGGTTTCCAGGTAGAAGGTCCACTTGAAGTCTAATGATAACTAACAGGTCTAGACCACTATTCTAATTTGCAGAGTGCAAACATTACCGATATCCTACCTCACAGCCATTTCATGGTGTCGACGCTACTAAAAAATCTTAATGGACGAAGCGTTAGAACTGGTCAAGTAAGAAGTCTTAGTCTTCATTTTCAACCGCATGACTACACCTTTAAGCTTAAAACCCTTGCAAAGTGAGGTTTAAATCACACAGATTACCTTTGTTTTATTTTTACACACACACACACACACACACACACAGAGAGAGAGAGAGAGAGAGAGAGAGAGAGAGAGAGAGAGAGAGAACATAAGAAAGTGTGCTTATCTGAATAGTGGGACATACAATTCATTTATGAATATGCACTGTAACAAATGTGGTAGCTTATTTTGTTATTGTTGTTTTTGTTGTAGGGTTTAACGCCATTTTTCAGCACAAGATAGGCTATACATGGCGGCCAGTATTAATGGTGGAGGAAGAACCTGGGAAAACCCCGAAAGGCACTACCGACCCATGCTTAATTAGTACTGATGAAAAGCTGAAATACCGATATTTTTTAAACATATATATTTTATCCAAACAAAGGTACATCCCATAAAACTTAGTTCTGGGGTTCCTCTTCCAATAAAAAAAGTTGTTTGAAGGCATTTTGTGCCCCCCCCCCCGCAGATTGCTTGGGCGATTGCTACGCCACTTTGATAAAAAAATAATTGTAAAAGGATTTTTGTATGTGTCATAGTCAGAAATGTCCATATTGATTGATACTGGAACTTTTAGTTATCCTCACCCTCTATTAGAAAAGGGTCGATATTTACGTCTTAATCTTAGGCAAAATCAATGCTGTCTTATATCACTTCGTATTAATTTCGACGTAAACTTTATCAAAAAATCGATTGAAGAAGGAATTTATGAGTTGACGAAGTGAGAAATGAACAATAGTAAAAAAATATAATTGTGTATGCCCCTTTCCTTTTATCTTCGCCTACAGTAAAAACATTTGTAAACAATAATTATGTGATAGAAATGATAGGTAAGCTTGAACACAAGATAGCGATTGCTGTAGATCAAACCGAAATTAGTAGTAAAGTTCGCATTGTGTAACTAATAAACAGAAAAGTAAAGAAATAATCTAGCAGGTTTGATTACATGCAAATATGTTGTTGGCGTTAACCTAGCTTCGTATAATGGAGTGCAGCGCAGGGAGCACACCATGCAGGGAACCAGACTAGTATATCGATAGCTTGTAATTTGAATTACTTCGGCTATTTACGAAACAATGATTAAACAAAAATTTACGAATGATCGACCTATTTTTGCATTCGTATCTTTTTGGTCAATCTTACAGTCAATTCATTGGTAGAATTTAGCCGAAGAGTACTAATAGATCTGGGTTCTCCGGATAATTTCTGGCAAACAAAATGTTTGATTTTTCTGTAAATCAATTAGCCGAGATACATATAATAGCTTAGTGGTGAAGTCAACGACTAGATGAGGTACTGACCAAAATTAGAGAAAAGAAGGTACCGGAGACTGCGGGGGGTGGGGGGTGGGTGGGATTTCTTGAAATTTTTTTTTGAAGAAGCTCTTAAAGAAAATAAAGAGAAGACATGTTCACAAAACCGACACCAAGCACGCTTGAGGCGCATACCTGCAAACCTCTGAGGAACTGTGAAGCGCAGGAAGTAGCCATTTTTGAGGCCGAAAGGAGTAAAGATGGCAAAACGATAACTTACGGCGGAGCTACGTATCTCTTGGACGGTAGCGTGATTCTGCTTGACGTTGTCCATTACCGCTGTTGCCTGTACGACCCTTCCCACATTTACAGGGCAGAAATCAAACTGTCCTCAAAGCCACATTCTGTCGCGCACATGGGACAAAGAAGAGTAGCAGTGAGTTTACCTGAAGAAAATATGATTCAGATTTTGGAGGTTGGAACTGTATTTACAGTTGAGCGCAATGTTTACACCGATTGGCCTTGCTATGCTTTGGCAATTGCTGAAGATGATAAGATCGTGGTTTGCTACAAGACGCAAAAATGTAATGAATTTGTGATGATTAACTTAGATGGAGATAAGAAATGTACAATGTCTATACAATGTCATGGCACAAAACCCGGTCCGTACAATACAGACAAAATATACCTAGCCTATGACAAGTTGAGAAAGCGTACTTGCGTGCTTATGTCGGATGTAGTGTATGTCATACTAAAAGATGGTAGTGAAAGATTCAGATGTCCTAATCGATATGTTAATACCGATTATATTTTTAATGGGATTGATTATGACAAGGAAGGAAACTTGTACTTTATTACGCAACAAAATGGAATAAATCAAGTGTCAGTAAATGGTGACCATTTGCATAGCTGGGCATTTAAATGTCTGTCACCAACAGCATTTTGTTTTCACCCAAATGGAAGGGACTTCATTGTAGCCACCACAACAGGAGAAGTCCATTTTTTCAAACTGCAATAGATACTTAAAGTGAGTACAATAGATTGTTGGCAGAGAATGCGGAAATTGAGTCATCTGGTAGAACAAATGCTGTTTTATTTTCAAAGTCACAGTCTTTATTATGTTTCCTGGATCTAGAGTGACCACACCTGTTGATTTTTTTCTTTACAAACTGCCGACTTTTTCAATGAGTGTGTAGATTTGTACATTTTGTAGATATGTAGGGTATTTGTGACGTTATTATTTTTTTATTATTATTGATTTTCCTCTGATTTGAATGCGAACATTTTAATTCGTGAAAACAAAGTACACCTGCAGTTCTAAGACCTTACACATTAACAAACCACACATATACATGTATATTTTATAATGTTAGGTGGCATGTAAAGAATACAATGATTTACACATGTATTAAGACATACGAGAAAGAAAATATAATTCGCATGCAAAAAAGTGAAAAATGGCAACAGTTTTAAAATTTTTTAAATATGCGTGTCTGTGGAAAGGGCGAGTTTTATTGTAAAATTTGTCGATATTTTGTTCAGCCTGACATCCATTCATCCATAAGATCCTGTTTTTAGGGCTCGAAATTAGGATTTTATTTACTAACCCACATAATCACCAAAATAAACTTGGTATTGATTCTTCCAAGATTTCACTGATCCTGCTAAATTCAAACAGAAGTCATTTCAGTTTATAATTCAACACATATTCATTAACATTACCTCAAAACAATAACAACTGTATTTCACCAACAAAAATCACGAATGAAGTACCCAGCACACTTTCATATTTCTCTGTATATTCAGAGAAAAAAATGCATATCATCATAGCCTATCCTGGCTCATACTTTAGCCATTTTTTGGTGAGCATTTTCTGACCTTTATCTATGTTAAACTACCGGCCTTTAAAGTGTCCCATTCCAATGGCGTTCGAAAATTTTAAAGGCATTTATGTCTCTGTTTCCCCCATGATATGTTAGTGCTGGTTTTCCGGAGAAAATCGAAAAGAATTTGGATACTAAAATTTATTTAAATATTCATTTTTGTCAGCTCTCTCTCTCTCTCTCTCTCTCTCTCTCTCTCTCTCTCTCTCTCTCTATATATATATATATATATATATATATATATATATATATATATATATATATATATATAATAAGTATGTACGCTGTATCAATGATATACAAAGAGATGTATAAATTTTTCATTAAAAGGAAATGAAGCTTGCCGAATTTCCTTTTAGTGAAAAAATTATACAACGAGTGGTATATCATTGATACAGCGTACATACTGTACATATATCTTATTTGTATCACATACAAGTACATATACTTGCCCTTTGAACGGAGTTAAGATTGACTACAGGCAGCTGTGTATTGACCGAATGAATGAACTCCTCACATCCCTGAGTGTGTCAGGTACAAAATGTAGTTCTATGCCTTTTGTGGCTATTCACAATCACCTTTGCATATTGATAAGTTGAGTGTTTTCTTTTTTAATTTCTATTTTTCTTCACATTGATTAAATCAGTACAATACATAATTATGATATAAACACGAAAGATGGTTTTAATGATAAAAGTAGAGCACTACAAAAACACATGGTTAGATACGCCATTCACATGAACCTTGCCATTCACGTACCGGCGCATTGAAATTAATGTGGAATTGAAACTAAGCGAAATGACGAACCAACAAGAGGTAATTAAAATATTTTAATATATTTACAGTTGCTCTAAGTCATTATTCTGCTCTAGTAACAGTACCACCGACAATACCCTCCCCCTCTCTCTCTCTGGTCGGTTTGACTTTAAAACTCGCTCTCTCTCTTTCTCTCTCTTTCTTTGGTCTTTTTGACTTAACGTTTACCATCATTAATAAGTCCAGAGATATCGTGGGATGACGCAAACGAAAATCCTCTACGTTCGTCATTTCATAGATATTAGCCCGTATCTTGCTACGATGGTCCAGAGAGAGAGAGAGACAGAGACAGAGACAGAGAGAGAGAGAGAGAGAGAGAGAGAGAGAGAGAGAGAGAGAGGTGGGGGTGGGTGGTTAAAAAACACTATGTTAATAACATAAGTCATTTCTTTCGTCTTGTTATTGAAAATTGTTCTGTCTTCCTTCACATTCATATTTAACCCTGTTTGACGTCTTTTTAACTCATGTAAGCTAGTAAACAATCATTTATGTTTGTAGTTAATGTTTTGCAACACATCTTGTTACTGGGCCATGTAAAATTACTGTTTATGTCTAAGCTGTGTGTGGTGGGTTATTTCTTTTTGATGGTGATTATCGATGTCTAGAGGATGATCGACCTCTGTTTTATAGCTCGGATCGAGCGAATATTAGAATATTAAATTAATGGATGGAATAAATGGAGATCTGAGCAGAGATAGATAATAGAACACCACGAACCCCTGTATATAGAATATAACAGTTTAATTAATTAGATAAACGAAATAAAATTGTATAAGACCAATTGTAGGATGCACGTCTACCAGAAAAATAAAGTAACTAAAAGTTTTAAAATGCATTTAGAAGTACCGTTTTACATAGATACGGAAAATTTCATCTCAGTGAGCTTAGTGAGCCTCTCGAACTTTAATTGTTCCCCATGTCTTCATAGCCTGATAACTGGTTGCTGGTCACTCTCCAGAATCAACATAGTTTGTCAGTTGGAGTTGAATTGCACAGGAACACTCTTGTTCCCTCTGGCCTACTCCTGTGTCACCGCCGTTAGTGGCTTCTCGGTCGTCCAGTCTCTTATTCTGGTCGTCCACTCTTATATTCTGTCATTCACTCTTATATCATTTTCCCTTTAAAAAAATAAATGCGTCCTAATTCTTTGTCAGTTGCTTTACTTTCTGAACAGAACATACATTCCTCTCTGATACCCTCAGTATAGCCTGTATCAAATTTCACAACTGACATTTCATTGCTGATTGGCCGTTAGGTTATAACCTTGCATCCAAGACAAGCAAATGCAGTATTTGTCTACATACACTCGATTTTCTTTCTTTCCATATGCAGTTAACATAGTACAGGTAAATTAATTGTTTTTCTCCAATAGAACTAGTTACCATTACTATATGATCGATAATAGTCTGCTATCGCTTAACGACAATTAAGCCCCTGCAATGGGAACTATTAATCACTATCTTGAACTAAACGTCGGACACATGCACACATACGGCTGTAATTACCGTATAGCCCACAACGCTGCTCGAATGTTAACACACATAAAATTCATAGGTTAAAAGAATTCACATCGTAGTTAAACAAACAGATCAAACAAATTTTGCTTCTTAATTTATACTACACTATCGCTAACTAAACATTCATTGGCATAAAGTATCACACAACCTAATAATAATCCATTTTTAGCATAAATGATTCCTATATCACTTAAGATAAATCAGCTCAAACACGTATCTTAAGACTCATATGAAGAAATATTATGTATGAAATTAAGACAGTACATTTTGCTTTGCTTTGAGATTCGCTTTCTTTTTGCTTTTAGCAGCATAGTCTCCTTAGACCCCAGGTTATGTTTCTCTCATAGCTTATCAACTACATCTCCTTTGGGCAAACTTTACGCAGGTTTTGCCCTCCCGGAGTCAAGACCTTTCGCCTCGCGTAAAAACTAGACTGTCTGTTCTGCGGTGTAATTCGATTTAAAACACGAAACTTCACATGGAAAACAGACCCCAAACCGTTAACTTATTCAATTAGATCTCTACATTTTTATCGCTTGCTTTAATATACCGATCTCTGCAAAGTTTCAACTTCTGACAAATATATCAGCAGGTACAAACGCTGTTTCTGCAACAATTGAACTATTGGAATTCGATATACAAAACCTATTCTTCACCGCTGTTCATTTTTCCCTGACAATTATCAAACGGAACCTCACTAATAATTAATCAAATCCCTACAAGATGTATTCAAATACTAGCGTCCTTAAACATGCCACGGATTTAATTCTGTGAAAACTCACATACATCAATTTACAATCGCTGTGTGCTACAATGACATCTGCAAAATTCACTCTGTTACACTGTATTCGTATGTTAAAAAATAAAAGCTATGTTCTGTTGTCTTTTGAAACTGGATTCTAAGAGCCAGAAATAATCAAAACACTGAAAATACTGAGAAGGTCTACGACTTGTTCTGTATTATTTCATTTCTTTCTCCACTATTTAAAATAAATTAGAGTAGTAACATCTAATGATTTAAATTAAGTTCTCATTTGTTCACTTTTTCCTGTCTTAATAGCCGAATGCCATCTTACATCGCTGCCACGACATATTTTGTATGTTTTAATCAAGTACTTATTTTTCACAAGTATCCAGTCAAGATATATTAGTAAGGTAATCTTCGATATTTATTATTATGTAATATAAATACATCAGTTAGAGGGTCTTCGATATTTATTATTCTCTTGACAATACTATGGAATTTTAACAGTGCAGCAAGTCCTTTTAACTTAAACACTGATGTATCTAATTTTAATCTCTTTCTTTACGTAGATCAATAGCAATTGAAGATGGGTTTAGCATTCAGTATCAAATATATTTCTCTATCATCACAAGAAAAGGACAAAATACATTGTGAAACGTACCTACTACTTAAGTAAAAGGTGGTGAGGGCTTGATAGTACTTGGTACATGTGCCTACCATTCGTTCTGACCCTAGCTTCTAGCCTTTCAAGTGTCAAGAGATCGAACTCAAAAGTAAATAGTCATTTTTCTCCAGATTCTCTGAGTGCCTACACTTTGATGACCATCTCATGTTAACAGCTGAGCCATCTGGAAAACGTTGCATAAAATATCATGACATTGAATCAACACACTATACAGTTCAAACTTTATTTTGAAAAAAGAAAACGAATCGGCTGCTCCCTTAAAAAAGACGGGAGAAGGGGCGGTGTAATCGAGCAGAGCAAGATATGTAACACTCAAACTTCGGTCTGAATTTCATGTCAAATTTACCCCAAAAAATATCCATAGAACCATGCAACACAACATGCAACACAACAGGTATGATGCTGATTTTATCTTCGATAACCTCACATACTGCAAGCACACACGTTTCAACGAGGAGAATACGGGCACCTGCTAAGGACTCATGTATCATAATTTTCTTTAACCGAAATACACTCGTTAACTGACCGTGCTAATTTTGTGGTAAATTAACGTAAATAGGGAATAATTGCATGGTTCAATTCAGTCGATTTTCTATCGTTTGTTAAAGTCCTGAGATTCATCTTAGGGATTAGAGAATTAATAGCGTTAATGAATTAAGCTTATTTCTTTAATTCATTTTCTACTGATCATTCGCCAATGTAGGTATGTGAGGGAGCTTGCCAGAAGCTTCCAGTTGATCGCTGGTTCTTTCCCCGGTTTACCCGGGTTTTTCTTCCACCAGTTATACTGGCCGCTGCGAACAGGTCAATTTAACCACCTCAATATTTCTCCGTGGTTCTGTAGAATAGAGGAGGTCGATAAGGGTTTCAAGAGCTCCATTCGTACCCTCGATACCTTCAAACGACCTTTCTATGT
Source organism: Megalonaias nervosa (assembly GCA_016617855.1). Lineage (NCBI taxonomy): Eukaryota > Metazoa > Mollusca > Bivalvia > Unionida > Unionidae > Megalonaias > Megalonaias nervosa. The sequence continues at coordinate 13,347 of JAECUM010031244.1, forward strand.
TATTTTATATGCATTTAACTCATTCTGATGAGCGAGTACACCAGAGCATATTGAATGCCCTATATTATAATCAAAATCTTACAAAACTGATTAAGCATCCATGTCAATATTCGGGTAAACAAATCCTGTGTCACCCAGGAAAATTTTGATCTTAACTCACGATACCCTAATGTGACCTACCACCCAGTGCTGGTATATTCCTCCTGCTCCAGGATACTCCTATACATATTAACGAGCTAATTCGGTTGACTTTGATCATATTAATCATAACATATCTAAGTTATGTACATTCCATCCGGCTAAAGATCATTTTGATGTGGTTTAAGGAGATATAACCGCAAAGGCAGATGACTTTCCAACACCTTATACAAGCTTATGAGATAATCTGTGGTCATCCTAGCTATAAGCTGCACGAGTTTCAGAGGGATGAGAGAGAGAGAGAGAGAGAGAGAGAGAGAGAGAGAGAGAGAGAGAGAGAGAGAGAGAAAGAGAGAAGGGATGGGAGGAAAATTAAATTCCAAAAGCGTTGATATTTATTTTTCATCTCTATTCATTATGTTTGTACCAATCTAAAAAATCATTAATATATAAATGTTTGTTGCTTTTCATGTTTAATGTGTTCCGTTTTCTGCTTTGGAGGGTCGTCTACCAATAGGACTGTGAAAACTTGTAGACAGGTACCATCTGCTCACTGAAACAACGAAATACGTGTAAACGTTTAACAAGGTATACCAAAGCTGGTTTTAGAATCAATGTTTATTTTTTTTTTTTTTAAATCTATTATGCATTTTGGGGGCTCTTGCCACTGTTAGATATATTAAACGTGCACATAAATTAAGTAATATGAAATGAACTAATCTATGTATTTACAGTTGGAGTACATGTATGGACGAACATAAGCGCCGTAATACTCACTGGTTATCAAAGTACTGAGAGTACATAAAAAGATTGACTGCTTCATGATGTGGAATAAGTTTTCTGTGTTCTGTCCTTTTTTCTCTCTTGTTATCGTATTAGTCTAAGCATAATCGCTACAATAAAGACCCAAGTAGTACGTTATTTAAAAACTGAAATATAAACAGCATTTAAAGCAACCCGGTCGGTGTATATCCCGAAGAAAACTTCTTATCATGAAAACTACATATAACAGAAGGATGAGCTTTGTACTTTTGTTTGGTCAAGGATGATTCTTGTAATCTGGTTAAAAACAGTCCTACTGGTTCGGTTCAAAACCACTTCAAAAGTATTTATCGTCGAAAGTATAATGCAGATATAATGCAAGAATTTTGTATAACAGCGGTTAGGTGAAGTTTGTTGAGCCTCCTCTAAAGAAGACATCTACCATTTTTTCCGAAAGCGAAACATAAAAACTAAATAATGACGTCAAACGTTTAATTTAATTTTACAATGTTATACTTCGACTCTACAGTGTTCTTGCATAATATAAATGATAGGGACCAGCATAACGTTCTGTTTCGAATACCATGCATTAGCAAACGACCTGGTTACCTAGACTCGCCACTTCATGTCCAGGCAAGTAGTTGAGAAGTCAAATACTGAAGTATAGTAGGTTAAAATTTCATGAGTGGATATATTACAACACAAAACATATCATGGTCTCCCTATCCATGAATAAATCAGGCAATACGCCTTTTTAGGATACATAGCAAATATTATGAAAATAAGTACACATTTCTGGCACCGCAATCCTGCATTACCCAAAGCAAATCTGACTTGGAATCACAATGCACTCGAATAAGCTACATTTATACAGTTAGTCAGAAATGACCACACACACAAAAACATTCAAACACTTACCATATATACCACACCTAGCTTTGACCATGATACGATCTGTTGACATACCGCTCCCATAAAAGTGAATATGTATGCGCATTTGAAAGACATTTGGAAATAGAAGGCAACAAGTTGAGAAGGAAAATGCATGTACAGAGAAAGGAAAGAAAGAAAGAAAATACATGTAATTACCCTTTCTCAGAGCTTTTCTTCTTTCAGCTTACATGTGGTAGATTGCGTATCACTTCACGTCACACCAAACTTGACTTCGACTTTTTCGATCATAAACTTTCAAGCCAAATGTATAGTAGACTGTGAGAGAAAATATTTCACGGACATATAACAAACTGTTGCTGCAGTTGACTTGATCGATTGAAACTTTATCGTTATAAAGAACCCAAGCTTGGCGAGAAACTTTACATATTTAAAAAAAATCCTCTGAGCCGTAAATGTAAATTTTCTACCTGAAAACATTGTCGGTAATAGAACTAGTGCGGCAGCGATTATCTGACCTTTGTTGGTTGATGTAGATGAGTACAACTCTTTCGGCCATACAGCTTGCGCGGCACTAAAAAAGAAACTATATACAAATTTCACGCACGACAAGATCAAACTTCAGCGGAGTTGTATTCTTTCGCGTAACATACAACATGCCAGTAAAGTCTTAAATCTTCTTACGCTCAATGTGCACGGCATCAGAGGTCCCATGTCGGTTTCCAAACTCTTTTAGTTAATTAAGCCAAAAACACAAAATGAAAATTGTTAAAAATCCTATTCTTTTTCCAATGCATTATTTTCAATCCTTTTTGCCATCATCGCAAAGTACGGTGGTACTGCGTCAAGTATTTAGTTGTTGCCATAGCCTATTACTTTATACCGTTTCAACGTTTAGAAGGATCTGAAATTATCTAATCGTCTCCGTATTGAGATTTCTGCAGTGTTCTATTTACCTTTTGACACTTCCCGGTTGGCCATAGTTGAATCGATATTTTTCTGCGTCTTTTTCACCCCAGGAAATTACAAAATAAAAAATCGACCTTTTTCATTCTTCTGTAATTTTATATAACTATTTCATCATACATTTAATTACAAAATAATGTTCTGCAATGAAGTCACTGATTAATCTGGTAGTGCACAGGTTATATTACCCAAAAGAATGAGAGTGACTACCAAAGAAGATTTACGGCGAGATGAAAAAGGGAAAGCGAGCTCGGATCGGTAAGAAGAAACGCTTCAAAGATTCCTTCAGGTCCTCGAAACACTTCAACATTGACCCTGAGTGAAGGGAGGTAATGCAGTCGGTTATTGTGGGCATTGTCACTCTGCATTCACTTAAACGTAAATCCCGTTTAACCTCTACTTGCCAATTTTCGAATTTATGAAAAATCCAATATTCAAGATGAAGACCAAAACTGAATTCTTACATGGTCGCAACATGCTCTATTCACTCTTTTTCTCTTCTAGTAACGTCGCACCAGGACATTTACCTAATGATAATTGTTTGGATTTACATGTTTTTGTTCGAGGTTACTTTACACAGATTACTTTTATAATTTTGCATTTGCCCAGTTATTCCACACAATAATTATCAAGGTGTATGTTAAAAGAAATATGTATGCATACGAATTAACAATTTTTTATAAGCAGTAAATTAATTATTCTCCACACATAATTATTACAAAATCCATACAAGATCCACTTTTTGCAATCAAAATCTTGTACATATCGGCTGATTAAGAGAAAATTAGAAACAAATAAAGCTGTGCTTCGTTTATTTGTTTTATTGGTTAGCGCGAGCTGTTGATTCGCATTACACAAACCAAGTCAATAGATTGATCACGGACAGGATGTGTTATTTGATATAGTTAAGTTGTCTGGTCATATCTGATTCCAAAGCACATTACAGATTTTATGTTCCATTTATTATAGGCATCACTGTTTATGGATAACAGCTGCTCACACTTTATATTATCCTTGCTATTTTATAAAACCACGTGCCCGATAATTTGGAATCAGTTCACAATTAGTACTTCCAGTTCAATACCCACGAATGTAGTTCTAGTCTATTATTAGAGCATTTTTTCCTCCCTCATTGTGGTGGTGATAGAAGAGTTATATTTATGCATTTTTGGTAGGATTTAAGGGTCACTGTTTATTTTTGAGAATATGAGCTTATGGTGTGGTTGTCTGTGTGTATTTTGGCGACAGTGCACTGAGTAATAAGGCCTTGCTGATGATCCGGAAGTGAAATCTGTGTTCCATTGCATGTTGCTTTGTTTACAATCCAGCCTCTCAAAAAATTGCCGGTGAACCTATGACAAGAACTTCACCGTGAAGTCATCTTTGAAGGTATTTTAGATTAACATATGATTTGTATTGATTGTCGTGGTGGAAAGTTCAGTGCTGATAAACAAACGTAGAGAATATATAGTAAAATTAATTGTGTTCTGGGTCCATTTGCGACTGAAAATGCAGCGAGTGTTCTCTCTCTCTCTCTCTCTCTCTCTCGATCAGATAAAGTTCAACAGATCTGCCAGCGCCGACATGGAAGTACCCATTACACGAATCAAATGCAGCGCCCTCTATAACAATATGACGAATCTTCTGTGTCTAAAATATTGGTAAATTAAAAGCTGATGTCATCTAAACTGGTGGGCCAGTTGTGTTTAGGCATGGGTACTATAAAGGCCAACTGAGCCCAAGTACAAAAAATTCACCAATCATTTTATAAAGATTAATAAGGATGAGTTTTGTACAAAAAGATTCAGCGTTTGTCCATTTCAAGTGTGCCACGACCATACATAGTAAGACTTCTCTAGGATTTGTGTTTAGGTTTCTTTCTGGATTCGACTACGTTTTGATATGTATGTATTTACATACGTACGCTGTATACATGTGAAAGAGAATTCTTGTAAAACTCTTTTGAAAATATACAGACTTATTTTATTTGGTAAAGTTTTCTTAACTGAACGTACTTTTGCGCACACATTTGCGTTCATAATATTCTTGTTAGCACATGTTTAGAATAAATATAATTTATATTAAAATATAATGAATTCAATAATAACAAGAGTAGCAGGAGAATATTGACTTAGACAAGAATATCAAATAGGCTTTTTAATAAAACATTAACGTACCCTGTAAGTTTTGTGCCAAGATATGGCGCCCGATAGTCGAATAACCCCTTGACCTTCACCAAGCAAACACTAACCGCTTTCTTGGCTGGTTAGTATTTTCACTAACTGAACTTTATCACTGCAAACGATACAACATTATTAAGTTGGATAAGTCCCTTATACCATTCGCGCATGTGTGTGTGTGTGTGTGTGTGTGTGTGTGTGTGTGTGACAGGGAAAGAGGGGAGGGGGTGTTGCCACGAAACTGACAAAAAGTCAAAATGGTAAATTGATATTTCAGTAACCGCCGTAGATACATCGTATCCTTTATTTCTTTATTCCTCAAGAAGTTGACCTGTAGTAATGAAATACGTAAATATTGAAACTAATACTCTAGAATATTTGCTTGCCAGCAATTTCTACCTTCTAACGATTTTAAAAACAAAAAGCATCAAGGATATAAGAAAAAGCACAAAACGTAGTCGTTTCATTCATCAGTTTATACATTGTAACCTATCCCTAACACTGTCATCTTGTTTGCATATCAAACCTGACAAGATTTTCTTTTCTGGTCTTCAATAAGATCCGAATAATTCAGTAACTTTAGGAGTTACATACCTATGAACCCATGTATATAAGAGTTACGCCGCTTGCCTTTCTATTTTCTAATCGGTACTTTTCCAGAGAATGACAATGATAATTAAGAGCTATATAGACCTGGATGAAATTTGTGATAAGTATGTTCCTTTGATTAAAGACCGAATAGAGATTAAATTAGCATTCTAGCACATCTTTGTCGGCAAGGTCAAAGCTTGCTTTTACCATTTCCAAGATAAATTCATAAACAGTGACAAGTAACTTTTGCCACTGTCTATTGGTAAAATATAAACCTAATAATATTCGTTGTCCCTAATGTTTAATACCTTCACATGATTGACATATTTCATTGATGACACATTGCCTGCAAGAAAGGTACAACGTTTGTGATAAATAAGTGAAATTATCATACATATATTTTGCCAGTGTACCTTTGTTAAAAACTTAAATCAGAGAATCACTTCTACATTGGCTACCAATATACAATTCCTATGCGCTCAATCATGTTACACGTAATTGTTTTGTCGAGTATTGTCATATTTTCAGTAAAATAAAGTATATAATTGCCAGCCTTTAATCAATCACTCACAATCACTCACTCAGTCTATCTGTGCATGAAAATAGGTACATGGATATGTACGTGTGTGTGTGTGTGTGTGTGTGTGTGTGTGTGTGTGTGTGATTTGGATTTTTAACATTGCTTTAAGAATTTTCCAGCTATATCGCTACGATGTCTGCAGTGTGGCAGTTTATAGTGATGTCTAGCACTGGGGCATATTTTTAGTGAAATATAGTATATATTCGTCAGCCTTTATCACTCACTCACTCAGTCTATCTGTGCATGGAAACATGTACATGCGTATGTATGTACGTACGTATGTATGTATGTATGTATGTATGTATGTTATTATTACGCAGATAATTCATGATTATCTATGGTATAGGACATTGCTAAGGCGCTATATTAGAACTTGAAAACAGCTTAAAATGTTGAGATATTTGTAACTCTTTAAAATATAAGCGATTTGCAGATGGTATTGATTTGACGAATTCCAGTAAATCAAAATCATTCATATACCAAACTTTACCGAACTCTCCCAAAGAAGTCCAGGATGCGATTTCGTACCATGTAACGTTTTTTCCAAATCGGTTCGGGTATAGTATCATATGAGTACTAGAACAAAAGCAGGACATTTCTAATGGTAACTTGATTTGGGGGTTTTGTGTCCGAACACTATGTATATCGATCTTTCTGGATATTAGGTTTCACTCCTTTTATATCGAAGCGCAGACTTCGATTCCGTTGTGTCCTTTAGCAAAGGAAAAAAGTATATGCCGCATATATATTTATCAATGCGTCATTGAGCTTTAACAAAGAAGCATTTCTTGCTAACTGAATTCAAGTTTAATGGTACAAGCTGACAATATAAACTTGGTTCATAATTCGTTTGATCCGACGTTACACTAGAATAAACTACTGAAAGCTAAGAGTAAAGTTCTTTTTAAACCACCTGTCAAGTCATGTTGCATGTCCTTTTCAGTACAATAAAGTGCGCCTAGGACTAGCTATGTATATGATATGGCCAACACATCGTCGGTCGATGTGAACTCCTTGCGTTGTCCGATGTGTTTAGAGTCTTTCAAACACCCTAGAATGTTTCCGTGCATGCATACATTCTGCGAGGATTGTATACAATCTTACATTTCTAATCAAGATGGAGCTACTGAAGAAAGAACAGAAATTAAATGTTACGTATGTAATCGAGCAACCCGAGCTCAGACCAAGGGTCTCGACGCAGCGGAATGGGCCAAAACTTTTCCCATTAACAATTTCGTTTTTGTTAATCAGAATATAAACAAGAATGAAGAGAGAAGATGCGATCCGTGCTGGTCGAAGGAACTTCATTCTACGGCGAAGACTTTCTGCAAGGATTGTGGTGAGCTACTATGTGAGGAATGCAAGAAATATCACAAGATGTTCAAGGCATTCAAGTCTCACTCATTGGTTGAAGCAGACGACGCGATGAAGAAACCAGAGAAGTCGTTCCAGTATCTACATCAACAAAACTGTGCGCAGCATATTGATGTGAAAGTGGAATATTTCTGCAAGAACCACGAAGTTCTCTGCTGTGCCAAATGTGTAACGACGGACCACAGAAAGTGTGATAGTGTGACGGAACTTGAACAAATTTCATTAGACATTGCAAAGGATGGTAAGGAAGATGAACTGCGATCAAAACTCACAGAACTGTACGCTAATCTTGCCACAGTCATTGTGATGTCAGAAAGAAACACAAGAGTATTAAAATCGCGCACAAACTTTATTCTAGAGAAGACAAAAAACATAAAAGACCAAATTAATACCATGACAGTACAGTTCGAAGAGTCAGTTACTCACCAGTGTCAACAGTTGAATACTGCAGAAGATACAGCGAACGCAGAAACAAGAGCAAAGTGTGAATCTTTGAAAGCAGCCATTCAAGGATCGATTCAGGTTTTGGATGCAGTTTTACAAATGGGGAATGGTCTACAAGCTTCAGTGACTATGCAGAAAATTTTAGAGCAAACAAAAGAATATGAATCAATGGTTTCCAAGGAAATGTTGAAAGTTAAAGAAGCAAAGGAAATACAGCTTGGTGTCCCAGAGAATGCGGAGGAGTTTCTTCGTCAAGAAGGATTTCATCTTGTTGCCAGTAAAAATGCCAGGGTACAAGTCAGAGTTGGACAGAGTCTTGAAAAAGTCATTCGAGATTGTGAATCCTGAAAATCTGCTTTATGTATGGCAGTTGACAACAGTTTGCCTGTATTACAATGGGCCGGGGGTTGAGTGAAGTATGGAATTCTCTACATCCAGCTAGTCGCTACTTCCAGATAGTCGTGTAAAGATGGGGGTACACTGACATCAATGTCATTTCACAACAGTATCCCAAACCTATTAATGGATTTAAATGAGTTTTGTATTAAACCTAATACTCAAACGATCTTGATTACTGTTTCAGCTATATTGTGTTGGTTATTTTTAGCCAAATGACCCCTTTAGTTTAATAAAAACTTTCTCAAACCATTTTAAACTGACCGTCCGTCTTGCCTCTCAGGAGTCTGACCTTAGTATTATTATTTTTCGATTTTTTCTTTCGACTTTCGTTATTTTGCAAGATTATCTCATTAATTAAATATGTGTCAAATTTTCAATGGCGATAACTTTGAGCATAAACAAACATTATGACAGTTTCTAAATGAACTATTAAGTCAATAAGTGAATTCCATATTTACGGGTTTATTTGATAGGAACACAATTATATTTTGTACCATTGTTTCTCTTTACATTGATTGAATAGTATTATAAACATAAAATTGGATGTTTGGCATTTGATTTCAGCTTCAAACACCCCAAACTAAGTTTTAATTTTCGTTTTGTTATTGCACTAACTCACAATGGCGTTGTTTACCCATCCACCCGCTTTTAATTCAACGACGTCATGCAACACGCCTAAAGAGATTGTTTGCATGGGTAACATCAAAGGGAACTGTGTATATTAACATTCAAATGGGCCAATTAAACTGCTGTATGCCAAGGTAAGTATAATTAACATTAAAAGAGTAGACATTTGTGTTGCTAAGGCCATCTTTCTAAAATTGACCAACTCAAGAAGAGAAATAATAAATCATGTAGGAGGCCATAGGGATATTGGCTCGGACGCTCGTATTCGCAACCAACTACTTTTCGTCTTCTCATATTTGAAATTCACCAAACATATATATTTTCTTGTTATGGCAGTGGTAGTAGCGAGTTTGTGAAAATATTAAGCGGTTAGTTTGCTTAAGGGATCGATCATTTTAATTTTCAGGTGGGGGAAGTGGTGTTTTTTATTGTACAAATCAAAACAAGAATAAATATTTTTGAAAAAATCAGTTCCCCTCCCCCGCCCAAATGCTGGTGTTTGTTATATGAAGTACAATGCTGTCGGCCATTTCTGCGCACGTAAGGTTTCCGTCACCAATATTGAAGCAAATCGCATACCAAATGTGACCGATTGACGAAAATAAAACACTGCAATGCTTACCAATTGAAACCACAGGGTTCGTTACAAAGAAAATTAGGATTATCCATCAATGAATCAAGGGATGGGGGTGGGTGGGTTCTAACCTGTAACAATATAACATGCAGTACCGTTTGCATTCGGATAGTCTTGGATTTCACCATTGACCGATAGGTGAGATCCAAAACAACCTCTAATCTAAACCTCTTTCGGTCAATGGTGAAATCCAAGACTATCCAAATGCAAACGGCACTGCATGGCTTGTACTTGTCCAGAAGTCAAAATCGGCGGTCAGTTGTTGCATTTTCTCCAATATGTGACAAACTGAACGAAGTGTGTCGAGCTGTTTTGAAAATTGAACTATTCTTGATTACGGCTGGCTTAAGTTGGAAATTAACAGACGCTATTAGGATAAACTAGCCCGGTTGAAACTACCGGGGATGCGGACTCATGTCTTCTCTAGTGTTATATTGTTACAGGTTAGACCCCACCCCCATCCCTTGATTCATTGACGGATACTCCTGATTTTCTTTGTAACGAACCCCTGTGTTTGAAACGGGGCAATTGTCACCAGAATATTCTGCTCAAAATAATATTAATTTTGGACACACGGAATACCACACCTTTTTTTACATGAATCGCGATATGTCGGCCTATTCTGCGCATAGCTTTTAAAAGATGTACTGTTTATCCATCGGGATATGGAAATGAAATACATTACTTTGGACTGTTTCTGTCAGCGTTTCAGTCGAGTAATTAGGCCAGGTTTATAGCTGGTTTTACAAAATTCAGTGTTAACAATGCGAATAAATGGTAAGAGATATTAAGCAAACTAAACCGATCTTGTAAAACAATTAGTAAAGTTCAACATTTAAAAAAAGGCTATTATGTTAAAGAGAAACAACAATGAATAGGATATAATGTGTTTACAACATCTCGTTGATGGGAAAAAAATTACTACAGAATCCAGAAACCGACTATACGTCGGGGAATTTCTTGAGAATCCCGTTCTAGCGGCAAGTTGACATTTTGGATAGCAGACGATTTTGTACATGTGGGGCAACTTCTTGCAAAATTGGAAACTTGGATTGTTTTAAGGTATACATTTCCATCTTTTATATAATGTATTTATTTGTATGATTCTAAAAGATACACAGTAAATAGGATTTTCCTGGTTACAAGTTCAAGAAGGTCATGAAGTGGGTCTTCATGTTGACATTTAGAAATCACATTTACATGTGCATTTAGGGTAGAAATGTAGGATATTTTTGTACACTTTATGAATATCATTTTCCTTAATTAAAGAACGATCGTTCTTTTTTATTAATTGGATATTCGACCAAAAAGCAACACGTTATCCAATGTTTACCCGACGCGCAGAATTGGCCGACATGGTGGTATATAACCATGCAAAGTTGAAAATTCATACAGTTAAAAAAAGTTGTAACAGGGGCCCATATAAACGTGATTTGTTTTAGCAGATCATAGTCTATATGCTATTCCACAGAACATTTTTCATATCATGCACGAAGTAAAGCGAGCATGTAGTGTGCATCGGAACACGCGGAACAATATTTTGGCCTGTCAGTCATTCGTTCAATATTTTTTATACATAAGACGCACCAGTTTACCAATATTTTCCAAGAATACAGATTATTAGTGCAGATCCTTCTTCTCTGATTCCTTTGTCTCTATTCGTCTCTCTGTTGGCCATCAGACTAGGATATAGTTAAAGACACTGAATACGACCCAAATGACAACACAGACGATGATCCAGTATACGATCCAGTTGGCAACTCATGGTACGACACCGTTGACAAGAAGAGTAACACAATGCTGGCGACACATAGACCAGAATTTAACAGGATGAAGCCGAGTTGGGATTAGATTTAGCGTTAACACTGAAAGCTATTTCGTGAAGGATTTGTTTTCTCAGAATGTAATTGAACGATGAATGAATCTGACAACATATTCATAATCATAAAGTCCACCAATAGATTTAACAGAATGATTCGCAATGAGTTTAACAATGGATATAAGAACGTGATATCGTTCCTAAATGGAAGTAATCAAAACATGTAATGTTAATAGTCAAACGAGAATCACTGTGTAGAACGTAGAAACAAATATGATTGAGATATGGTTCTATCAATATGGATGATCGTTGTATAGAATTTATAAACAAATATGACTGCGATATCTAACGTCACAAGGGACGATCAATGTATAGATTTTATATGCAAGTATGAATAATGTATGGTTGATCAACAAGTACGGTGTATGTATAACTGATTTTCCCTCACATGGCGATATTGAATCATATTTCAACCGTTCAGTGATATTGAATCATATTGATTAAATAATGGAAGATGTGTGTATCTCGTGACGTCTAGTCGACGTTCACGATGTATCTCGGGTTTCAAAGTTCTCGTCGAATGATCAAAGGGCAACCACGCACGGCCCTCTCCTTCCTGTTTGCCAAAGAATCACTCGAGTGTCTCCTTATTTCTTGCAGACCTGTTGGTCCCGATGCTTTGGTCACTCCCTGCGAGTAAACCAATATCGTCATCAGAGCCACTTCATAATCGACTACATATCCGGGTTACACAAAACCCCAAAGAATTGTACAACTCCCCGATAGCCAGGAAGCTGAAGTTTTCTCCCGTAATGTGGACAGTTTTGTGACATTGTGTGTTATGTGACTATACACTGTTACGTGTCTAGGCTCGTACAAAGTAACAAAGAAAAGAGTGAAGCCAACAAGCTTTGTAGAATTTAACAAAAATAATTTATTTCCCTAGAAAACAAGGTAAAAATATGAAAAAGGACTTACGGTTTGTGAATCTAATCCAAAAATTAATCCTAGAATTTAAAAATATAAGTCCTATCACCAAAAAGCTCTAAATGAATCAAAATTTGAATCCCGATGAAGTTCCAAGATGGAAAGCGATGACGTCTTCTATATCCTGTTTAGTGTTGTCGTGTCAACAGTTCCTTGTTGAATTTTATGAATCAAGAATAATATTCCGGCTTTAGAATTCCGAATAATTTTCAATAAATGTCTTTTCCCAAGAATTCTGATGAAGAGCACTTATGTATGTTTTCCAGAGAAATTAATTACTAATTCCGAAAACTAGAAAAACTTAACTCAAACTGGTCACAACACAAAATACCTTTGAGCTCCGAAGGCATACATTTACGCCTAAATTAAATCACTATCAAACGTTAGTTTTAAACGCAATTTTAGATCGCGTGATGGGGTCACGTGGTCACTTAGTACGAACGGCGTAGTAACATCATAAGTCAATTATCACGTTCGCCATGGATTTTGTTGTTGTTATAGGGTTTAATGCCATTTTTCAGTACAAGATAGGCTATACATGGCGGCCAGTATTAATGGTGGAGGAAGAACCCGGGAGAACCCGGAAAGAACCACCGACCTACGAGAAGCTACCGGCAAGCTTTCTCACATAACCACATTGGCCAAGCCCGAGACTCGAACCCACGCAGACAGAGGTGAGATGGCAGTGATCCGTAACGGTGAGCGCTTTAGACCACTCGGCCACTCGGGGCCCCCGTTCGCCATGGAAGAATTTGATTCTACTGAACGAATCTATAAGACTGAAAAAAAAACCCATAAAAAAAGGTGTTTACATAGAACTGACACGAAAGCCAAGTATTACCTTGATTACGACCAATGATTTTCACTCTGGGAAAGAAATAAAAAAAGTTGTTTATCAGTTCTGAATCAACGTCAGAAACTAGGTCAGCTAAAAATACAATGTAGCAATAATGGTTATTTACCAGAACTGAACTGAATTTTCTGGAAAAATGTCAAATCCAATGAATAAAGTTATCATTGCAATAACATGTAATGAAATAAAAATAAAATAACAAATTTAAAACTAACACACAAGTAATTAAATTACATATATGTAACAACACAGATAATCTTGGGCTCTAATTACCCTCTCTGTTGTCAAATCGATTTATCGGGATTTCTCGCTGCATGGACTTTTCCATCAGTTACTATCTCGTATATATGTTGAGGTAAATTCATTAAAGGTATTCGCTGTACCATATACTGAAGTGGGGTTGCTTTCCTTTTCTATAGGCAAGTGTATAGAAAGTTACGCAAGAAAATATTATCCGTGAAAAATGAATCCACACTCCATCCGATACCATCTTTCTCAATGAAATATTTCCGAATGGGTCCAACAAGATCGTCCTCTTTATATAATTTGAAGTGAACGCTAGCTACGTCTCTCCTTAGCGCCAATTCATTATCATATGATAGTAAAAATGAACTTTGTGTGTTTTGAAAACACAGAAGAGTTTTCTCTTTTTGAAATCATTCCATTGTCTATCTTTTACTTTATCTTTCATTCAAAGTTATAACTTTTTTAAACCTGCCTTTCTATAGAAGTCTCCGGAATCTTTGTGTTTTCGGCGCAAGCAGCCATAAGAAATGCTGTTTTGTATAACATATACAGAGGTTATTAGAATATGATTTAATCACTAACAAATGCTTACAAAATGTGCTTATGATTTTCACTGATTTAAAGTGTGTGAGAAATATAATAAAATCCCATAAATTGCTATTGGACTGTATTGACAACGTAACTAGTAATACTTTCGAAAGTTGTAGACTGTAATTCGTAAACCCCCCCCCAAAAAAAAATCTTTCAAGGATAAATGAATTACAGATCTGGTATACCTCTCAGTTTTCTTGTGATAGTCAGTTTTTTTACTTATATTAAGGGGCACATTTAATGAAATATGGAGTTAAATAAAATTATTGCATACTCAAGGCACACTGTATGAAAATAACTGTAAAAACCACGAAGTATTAATCGAAATTGATTTTTTTCGGAAAGAAAATGATTGTAGTATTCAGTGGGCAGCCTATTTTCTACAAAATATAAAGTCTAAAGAAGAAAATGTGCAAAACTTACCTTTGATGGATAGTTGACCGTCAACGTTCCTTCTAAGCTGCACGCGCGCGCGGCCGCGCAGCTGCTTAGACATCCCCGCGCAGCTGAATTGTTGTCCGCGCAGCAGATCAAAATAACCAAATATTCAATCCAACATTAATGCTAAAATCTATCCAAAATTATCAATCTTGTTGCAGTAAGAAGACCTTACTAACGCTAGACGGATTGAAATTTCGCGGAATGCTCGCCAATCAAATCCCGCTAATAGCACCCAATCAAAGGACGTCGTTCAAGTTCCCCTGGCCAACCACAAGCGGTGTATGTTGCATTGTCGGTTTCACTTATAGTAATATATTTCGCTTTGAATATAAACGCGCGATTCTGACACTCCTGTTTTATCATCGGCAAGAAAGTCCACCGGAGGAAAGGCTCAAAGAAAGCAATGGGCAACCAAGGCTGCTCGTAAGAGTTCATTTCATTCAATTTGGATACTTGCGTTGAATGATTGTTGCATTTTAATTTAAACAATTGATTTTTATTATATTTTTTACATCTTCTTATTATAATGTCAAAACGAAAACGTAAAGATGAAGCAGATACAAAGCATAAAAAGCGGCCACTAGTACTTTTAAATCAGCATGGTTGAAAGAACTTGTTGAAACCGAAACGGTAGAATCGAAAATTTCGCAGCGTGTGGAATTAGGAAATATTTTTCATTTTTCTGAGGACGATGGTGTTGTTGTAAAGTATGTGCCGAGGCTAAAGCGAGTGGTGATTTTGCGACTGAAAAAAATCTTGGGATATGTGGAAATTTTCAAAAGATGGTCATGTTTACATCAGATGGGGCATCCGTTATGCTAGGAAGAAGAAATGGCGTGGCTGCACTGATCCGTGCCGAGGTTCCTCATCTGACTGAGCAGCGTTGCGTGGCACACAGAGAAGATCTAGGAATCGATGACGCGTGGGGAAAAGTTTCTCTTATGAAAAATATTGAGACATTACTCCGGATCGTCTACACTGTTTTTAGCCGATCGAGTGTCAACAAAGCCGCATTTGAAGAGCTCGCTAACGTCCTCCGATGAAGATGTTGTCTCTTTTAGGTCACTGAATGAGGTGAGATGGATGTCTCAACATTTTGCTGTTAAAGCTTTGATGAAAAACTACACAATTCTAATAGAATATTTTCAGAAGCAGGTCAAGGAAGATAATGATCCGATTGCAAATTATTATTTAAAAGAACTCCAAAACCCTCAAGTTCACGTCGCTTTAACTGTCTTGAATGAAGTTTTAGCTGAATTAGCTGATTTGTGTACAGTTTTCCAGAGAAGCTGTATATCAACCATAGAGGCTGTACAGTTTGCCAAAGCAAAAATTTCTAAACTGAAATCACAATATTTGGAAGGAAATGAAGTTCATTTGAGCGACGCTGTGAAGATGCTGTTGTCAACAACTGGTTATGAAGACACAGATACAGCTGCGATCTTAAGGTTTATAGAGCGTGTTTTCCTGCACTTACAAGAAAGATTCCCAGATGGCGAATTAAGAGAGTGGGCAGCGTTTGATACTCAGGCGATTCAGAATCAAACAAACTTTGATTACGGGAAAGCTGAACCAAGCAAATTAGCGACGAAATACGAACATTTACTAGGCCTAGCTGGAGAAACGACACATGCAAAGCTTCAATCGGAATATAATGATCTAAAAAATTTTTAAAGGAAAAACTCCAATCTGGAAGTTTACAAACTTTTGCGGATGTTATTTGCTTCGTGCTAACAGAGGAGACATTTTCAACCATGGCGACATTTGTGGATATATGTGGTACATTTCAAGCTTCGAGTGCTGATGCTGAACGTGGTTTTAGTCTGATGAACAATATCAAATCAAAAGTGCGTAACAGACTTGAAGTTGACCATTTGGACATGATTATGCGAATTAAATTGTATCGAACAAGTGGACAAACCGTGGATCTTGATCGGGTATACAAATTTTGGAAGGGTTAAAAAAACAAAAAACAGAAGAGAGCACACTATATAAACATTAGAGGGGAGCTTGTTCTTACTCAATTTTATTTCAAAGTACATAATACATAGTAAGTGCGAACTACGAAAATTATATAAATTTATCATAAAAACATTGTTGATTTAATTTTTCTATTACGTGTTGAATCGTATTAATTATAGTGTATTATGCATTATTCTTTGCAATTTGTACGGATGTTTTATGATGATCTAAACCTTTTGCTCAAGTCACCGTAATGCTTGCACAATGCAGCGCGTATAGCGCGCACATCTACCATTCTCTTAGAGGGAACGTTGTTGACCGTGTGTTAAGTACGTCTTCAGCAACGCTAACGATTACCCCGGTGAATTCTGTCGGATGAGATGGGAGTGGTGAGTGGGTTGGGGTGGGGCCAAGTCACACAGTGCAGTTCACACGCATTTGCTCATCCTGTAGGTGTTTACATTTTTACATTACATGTGCTTTTACTCAGATGATGATGATGATGATGATGATGATGATGATACATTTATACATTTTAAATCAAATCATTACCACCAAGAATAAATTTTTATAGTACATTAATGCTTTATTTTCTCCGTGATAAATTCATTAATATCTGAACAGTTAGCAAGACAGACATCAAATCAAGTTACCATTTACCATTCGTGAAGTAAAAACGTATATTTACTAACTTTAGTGCTGTTAAAACAGTGTCTGATAGATCCGTTCATAATAGGTCACCATTTTCCTTGCATGTCAGACTAGTTCCTTCATTCACTTCACAATAAAATTCAACACTGAATGCAAGCTGAAGAATTTGTATGCAACCATTGCATGATGTATGAAGAGGGTCATAACGTTCGGTACCCTTGCAAAAGGCATCCAAATATTGTTACAACGGTATCCAATTATTTTGCAACGATACATTTTGTTTTTGTAGTGATAATATTACTGTTTCAACGCTACAAATGCTCGTTGCAATAGTATTTTTTGGTTTGCTATTGAACACCGTTATAAGAGCAAAACATCAACAGTAAATGTTAATGTTTATTTTCTCGTCTAATGAAAGCACTTAATAAAACCCCAACTGAAAAGTAACTTATGTTAATTCTCATAATTTACACCTTGGAACAGTATTTACCCTCATGGTTTCCCTAAAGTTAGAGTGTTCGTTTGCGTTTATTCTCTCTAATGATTGAATATTGAAACCCTCTATGAGATTCTCGAGAAACTGCAACGTACAAAATTTGATAACAATATTTTCTCACGTGTCCAAGGTAACATGTTTAAAAGATACTTGCATGTTCAGGAGAAAATATTTTGTCATGGCCTTTGACCTAGAACCTGATATAATGGACAGAAAACACTTTGTTTGTTTCAGACAATATTAAAATATACCCACAGGTTTGATTAAATGTGCCATTAATATATTTTGGAAACAAAACCGACGTTAGTTTAAGTGTCATCATTCAAGTTATTTTATTAATGTGCCCAAAAACTTTGTTTGATAAAAAAAAATCCATTCATGCTTGTTTCTGCAAATAGAAAGTTCGGTAACGTGCCACAGCTTTTGCAACAAATAGACAAATCAAGTCACGCTAGCAAAGTTAGACACAGGTGCTTGGACGAATGGGCCTGTAGCTTTCAAAAATAACTCGTATAAAACTCTCTTGACAGTCCGACAACGTCGAGCGATTCATGATCTCTGCTCGTTTTCGCAGATCCAAACTTTATTATTTTCTCTTAAGTCGGGTTAGAAAAAGGTAAATCCATGATCTATCACCTGCGACGAAATCAAATGTTACTTGTCACTTTCTTTACATTTGGCAAGAAACTGGCGATTTCAACCCGATTCTGTTGTTTTTTTTTCTTCAGCCGTCAACAGATGTCGGATCCATCTTGCAAAAGTCGTTCAAATGATTCTTCAGTACATTAAAACATCTGACGAATGAATGCATGTGACAACAGAAAAATCTTCCACTGTGAATCGAACATCATCTTCAGTAGTGACTTTCCGCTCACAAATCACAAACAACAGTCTTCTAGAATCTGGGTCATCTTCCATGGATTTGCAACCATTAAAACGATGAAACCATCGTAAAACTGTAGGACATGACTTAAAAGTGCATTAGTAAGCGTTATCCAAATGGGTTTTGATACCACTCGGAGAGTAGCTTAAGAGTACCCGGATTTTACAGAATCCTCTGTACACAGTGGCAGAATTGTTCTCCTTTTCTGACAATTTTAGGTAACTATCATTTACCTACGTTACATCACATGCATATATTTACAGATGTCCGACGTGCTGCACGTACAGCTGTAAATCACTTTATAGAACGTTACTTTTTATATCTATTGCCATTAAATGTACTGACAGGTTTGAAGGAATAAAAGTGATGTAACAAAATTTAGATAACATGATGCTAATTGCAAATATGTAAACAATAGTTAATAAACTCCCACTATAAAAACAATAATCTATTTTTTTTGTTTCTAAAACTTCGCGAATAATAACAGTGTAAAAAAATGTCAGACTTATTTTGCAACAATTCCTGTAAATGTAAAAGTTAACACATGCACAAATGTCTTTGCACAGAAGTTCGCAATAACCAAATTTGACTATAGTTCATTTAAAATGATATGAGCAAGATATCTTCTCTAAACCAACTTACATGGTGCATGTACAGTAATGCCAATTTATTCAGTGGACAAGTGCCTAATGTGCATTCAGAAGTCAGTTGTATTAGAACTGCCTTTTGTGACTGATTTGTACCGTACTGATCTAGAATTGATTATCTGTGAGAAAAATGTATTAAATCAAAATATACCCTTGTATACAATACTGAAATAAACGTTTCGATTAATCAGACAAATTTCAAAAGTAGCACTAAATATAATTTTTTATACCGCTTTGAAAACAAAATATGTGAAAATGTTGCTTTTTATATTGAATGTCGCCCCATTGAAAAGATTAAAGAGTACAAAACAAACACAAAGAGAAATGATGGACAAAACTAACTATTGTCTAATTGAAGAAAACCTTTATTATTTTCAATGGTTTGTTTTCACATATTTTAATTTCAAGGAGTCTTAGAATAATAATCAATTTTTACAATATTTTTCTTGAAAGAGACAAAATCATCCAAAGTAATATATTTTAAAAATCTTTACTAATTTTTGTTTTGTAATTATTTATAACTTTAACGACAGTTTTCTATCCCTAGAAGAAATATAACTTTTTAATTTGCTTTTGATGATTTTATCTCTTTCCAAATTACTTTCACTATGTAAACTTTCGAATCCATTATAGTATAACATATACGTATGTGACCGGGAATTAATATTCTCAATTTTTGTTCCATCAATAGTGTTTGTGTGTCTATTCTGTTCAGACTTTGCTCTTTCTTTCACATCCAAAACAGATTGGTTAAACAAAACTTTGTTTATCGTTCTTCTCATTGTGTTCATTATCAGCTATTCTGACGAGGTTCCCGACGGATGGGCCTTCTGTGTGCACAGCTCACACATATTCGGTTCGAAGTCCCTCATTTATGTAACATGCTGTTAATTTCTTCAAGGCTTCTGGTGGTGTTTGCTGGTTGTTTCATAGATTATACATTCTTATTATCTTTGGTAGCACATTTTTTGCACTTGTTTTTCTGTAAGATAATGTGGATAACCCGTATTCACTTTCACAGACGTGCCTTGAGGTTCTTTCAGAGACTCGCAGAGATTCTCTTTTGTTGTTATGTTCATGACATACTTTGCAGTCAGAATATATGACGTCATTCTCTTCATATTTTCCCGTCACGGTATTAAACAACTTCGGAACAACTTCAAAGTTAGCTATGCTGACAATTGAGTTTTTGTGTTTACAGAACAATCAACTTCAGATGGTTTGAATGATTGTTATATGAATATTGTATTCTAGACATACATTATTAGAAAATAAGGGTCCTACTACTTTTCAGCTTTCGTTACTCGAATTTGTTATTTTACTCGTATGAGTAGTAAGAGGATGGGCTTGTCCTGATAAGTACCAAATTTCAAAAATAAAAATAACTTTACAGACCATACATAAATATTGAATATAGATGGATAAAAATTCATTTTCACCTAGGCAAAACTGATCATAACATTATGACTCAGAGTCATTCTGACCATAGGGTATCTAGTTTGAAAACGACAGAGTACAAGCGCTTATAAGTGTTGTACAATTTATAGATAATATGATAAAATTATAATTGCAACCTGTCCAGATAGGACAGGTTGAGATTCATAAATTCATTTGTAGAAGCATAGACTGAAAAGTTACCGATTTACAAGTTGAATGAAACATTATAAAGTGTCGATGATGTAACTGATGTTATGTATATTTAATTTTCATAATTTGTTAGCTATTGTTTAACTTTTTTTTATTTCATTATATGTTTTGGGTAATGTAAACTTGTATAGCTGACCTTGTCCAAAATCAGTGAAAGTTTTGTAAACAACATTGTTTATCTTTTTCTGACTAAAGGATAAATATTAGGATTATTATCTTGATCTGAGTCAAGGACATTGTGTTTACCATGTACCTTATTATAATTTTAGTAAAAGACTTCTAATTATAACTAAGATTTAATCTTGTAAACATCTGGAACCTTCTAGAATGAAGTTTTCCATTACGTAAGTAGGTAATATTGTTTTAGAAAGTACTAATTGTGACCTAGGTCAGGTAGAGGAGTATAAAATCTTGTTTTTTGGAGAAATTATTATTTCCTTTAATAACATCTGAAGCTGAAATCAGTTTATTGTTGTATTTCATTCAGACTGGAATTTATTTATTCAAATTATTTATTCACTGGAAATAGAGACTTGTATTTATAGTGAAATTCAAAAAAGGATATATTCTTGGATATTATTATTGTAATTCAGTCCAACAAAAGACTGTTGGCACATCGTTACTATTCAGTTCAGTCCATCACAGGAACATCAGTAGTTGGGAAATGGGCGTTCTGGCTCACCTAACCCACTGCGTGATCTAGGTAAGTGAATTTCCCCATGGAACTCTACTACTGTGTTATGGGGGTTCTAGTTCACCTGTGATCGATGAGGGTTCTGGCTCACTTTAACTAGAAATGGGTGTTCTGGCTCACCTAGTTCCTCCCATGGAACTCTACTACTGTGTTACGGGGTTTCTGGCTCACTTTTCATCACTGCGTGATGGTCTAGAGATGTCGTACTTCGTGCGATAATGTCCATTTGCGAGTGTGTGAATACCATCGGTGGAGTAGCGTTTATCGTCGAAGGAGCATAGTCCTTTTCTGTTGATGAGCATGGTGGAGAGATGATGTCATTGCGATCGGAAAGTTCTCATGGAGTAGTAGCGCAGATGTCCCTGTATTGACTGTCTGTAATGATCGATGGTGGCAATGCGACCGATGACAGGTTGTTTGACTCCTTTGACTTTTTTCTTGATGGTATCATTATCGAGCGTGATGCAACACATTTTGGATCGACGTCCTATGAATTCTGTGATGGGTATTCCACAAGTTTCATCTTTGAACTTTCCAAGTTTCTTTTTATTATCTTTGCAGTGAGATGGGCTTGTTTCTGGATAATCGCTACGATCAAAGAGATCTCGATGTTGATAGAGATCTTCGTAGACGTCGTCAGTGCTAATTTCATAGATGAGTGAATCTGTATCAGTCATGAGCAGTGTAGCTTTATCTCCATAAAGCCGTTTGATGAAGTCGTAATGAAACTCGAGCATGAGCATTTTGGAGAGGTCGAGAACGGCCAGACCGACGTAGATGGGTTTATCTAGCATGAGATGTTTTTCTGGATTCGATGGTGACAAGTTCTTCCCAAAGATTTTCAAGCTGACGAAGGCATCGTTGGCCACAAACTTATCTCGTCGTCGTTGGTTATTGGCAATTTCGATTTTCTTACTGCGTCTGATGTTTTCCATGTATTTCCGAAGACGCTGTTGTTCATAAGTTTAAAGAAATTTTTACCGAAGTCTGTAGTGACTTTGGCTCTTTGTTGGGTATTGAAATTGACGTAGGATTTCATCCATGGGGATTGTTTAAACTTGAGAGCTCGATGAACATGTTCAAGAACGAGTCCCTGCTGAAAAGCTTGCTCGAGCAGTCGATGATGTATCTTGTAGTGTTTTGTGATAGAGATTAGGTACGAGTTTTTAATCTTAGCATCTCCGATTCCGAATTGTTTGTTTTTTTTTTGTTCGAGTTGTTGTGCAGAAAGCATCGAGGGTGTGATGAGGAGTGGTTCAGCGCAGAAGGGATAATCGTTCTGAGCGTCGTGGAGATGTGATGGATACTCCAGATCGACTTCGACGAAATATCCCCGGTCGTCATTATATCCTGCTTGTCTTTCTTGGAGGAATTGTTCTCCAGTGATCAAGTGAAAATCACCTACAGGAAGGGGCTGTGACATGGCCAACTCATATATATTATTGGTATTGAGATAGAGGATGTACGTGGGGGTTTTAGTGGGGTCGTAGTATTTCATGTATTTGTTGTTGGCCGCGGCGCCTCTTGTCTGATGTCTGAGATTCCTCCTCGAATCATGCTCTCAGTGAATATGAACATGTCTGGATCTGTGAAGAGTTCAAGCTGCACTTGACTCGTCTTGAGAAGAGCATTCCAAGAGAGACCTGGTGAGGAGAAATACCAGAGTGGTTCGAGTTGATAATGATCTAGACACATATGTCTGAAATTTTCGAAGACATCCATGAGTAGAAGTATGTCCGTTTTCAGGTACAGGTCGTGATAATCGTCGAGAGTGTGACATCTGAGGTCGTTCTATATTTGATCGCCTACTAGTATTCTTCCTCGGTGATGTGGAAGAGATGTAAGTGAGAACAGAAGGCGTCAGGAGTGGGTAATGAGGTTTCATCGAATCTGGATTACGCATCGATGTATTCGTAGGGATAAACTCCTTTTCGCTGAAGGAGAGGTGTATGATCTCCAAATTCTTTTCCAGATGCGTGAACTTAGGACATGTTTTAGCCAGTTCTTCTAGCGACGACTCCATAAACTGGAACGAATCAATGACACGAAAGGGACAAATCGAAAACGACGTGTATTTTTTTAAATTGTAGGGGATAGATTTGATAGGACAGGATCCCACTTCGGCTAGAAATGTCTTGACTCATGGATGGCTGAGTGCTGCGATGAAGAAGTGTCCATCGTATCCTCGCAGATTGTGAGCGATGACTGGAAGGAAGTCTGGATCTTTGAAGTGTAGATTACAATTGGCATGAGCAGGTCCTCGAATAATGACGGGTGACATGACAATGATCTCTGACCTTTTAAACATGAGGTTGAAAGTACTCTTCGCAGACGTGGCATTCTTGTGCTGAGGTGTGCTGTCTCAGTTGTGAGGAGTTGAGTGGAGTGAGTGGCGTTGGATTTTTTCGGAGATCGCAGATGCGTTCTTATTCAATGACGAGTTGCTCAAAGAACCAGATGACGCAGTGATCACCTCTTTGCTGTTGATACGACGAAGACAAACGTTCATCGACACATCAGCAGGTGTTATGCCTGATAACGCACGGGACGTGCTTGTGTTCTACTTGAGTAAAGAAATGGATCGGATCAGGAGAAGGCCCTTGTACTTTTTCAAGGATCGCTTCCAAATCAAAGACGATGTAAAACGTGTGCGCGTATTTTGTAGTGGTGTTTGAACTGCAGTATTCCATCGCGTGGCATCTGAACGGCTTGAAGTTCTTGACAGTATCCTGATGAGATGTGATCCTGTAGTCGTTATGATGGAGGAAAGCATTGCAAGCAGCTATAGCAGAAATAAGTATGATTCTTATGCTACCTGTACTGAGATGGACATAACCGACTAAAGTCTTTGATGTAAACCAAATGGTGGTGGTAATGCAGTAAATTGATACTACGTCGTGAGGATATTTTGGAGATCAGCAGTATGATAGACTACGAACTGCTTATCACTCGCGTTTTTGTTATCGAGTCCAAACACTTTGAGGGAGAGTCCCTCGTTGAGCGCTTCCAGTTTAGGGACATCTTTGACGGCTGCAGAAAAGGCGATTCCGGTGGTATGGAGGGTATCAAAATACGACCTGTACTTGGCGAGGCGATCGGCATTGTCCTCGGCGGGTGTAGCGCGGAGAGGATAACCCATAGGAGGCAGTAGTCATCGTTGTTTTTGACATTGATGAAGGCTTTGGTGGCCACGATGGATTTGGGAAGTGGCACGTACTTGCCCCCAACGGTGTGAATTTGGAAGTCTGAAACGAGATAGAATTGACTCCTGCGAAGACCCATGCCGATCCTGGATTTGGATATCTTCGATGCGACGCTGGATAAACGACCAGGCAATGTCGACGATGTGACTGAAATCATTACTGCGATAAACGATGAGGGATATCGCTCTGATCCACACGTCGATGCTCTTGTGTTCCTTGACCAGATAAATGTTGAAAGCTACTCCGAGTTTGATGGCTGTGTATGTGCGTAGTTCTGTTTTGAAGGTAGGGTACAAGATACGTTGCAGGAGTTCCTTGTCGACTCCGCGCTAAAAGATCTGGGAATGATGGTAAATAAACCCTTTGTCAGCACCTCCGTAAGCTTTTTCATTACGTCTGGGTGGTGTAAGACGCGTAATCTTATTGTGCTGTCGTTGAAGAGCTTGCAGATCGATTTTGGGTAGTTTTTTTCTCGATGTCAGCTCGACGTGATTGACTCAGCATGAAATTACTGAAGTCCAAGAAGTTTGGAAGGCTGAGTTGTTTTTCCAGTGAGAGCTTTGTACTTGTCTCGCAGTTGCTTCAGGAACTGCTGCGTGATGAGGATCTCTCGTCCCGCTAGTGATTTGTATTCGTTGATGAGTTTGCGACGTCTTGGCATCTCCCTGAGGTCTCTTCTGACTCGTTCGATGAACTCGTGAAGAACGACATTCGATCTGGGATAGACACTTGAGTACCTGACATCGACTGAGTGATGCTCCTGAGTCGACGAGCAATATCATGACGAAGGATAAACTCTTTCCCTGGATGATCAGATTCCATGGATACTAGGAAAGATTCTGGTCTATCCCCGCGCTGATAGAGATGCTATATAACATAGTCCGGTCTTTCATTTCTTTAATTGATTGTGCAATAAAACTTTAACCTATTATATAGCACAATGCCTCTGCGTGGGACGAATAAGTGTGTGTAGTTACCTCAGTGCAGTACGGAAAAGTTCAACAAGTCATACATGAGAGAGTACTGCGCACAGCATTATGTCACATCAAGCGTGGACGTACAGGGATGAAACCGTGTTTGGGATGTCAGGAAAGTGTTCGATGTCAGCTCCAGGTGTATCAGCGTTGTGGTGGACGAAACATCAGGGCGATAAAATTTTAATAGGAAAAAGCCAGAACTACCCAGAAACCCAAGTACCATTCAATGTTGTTCAACGACTTTCTGACCAAGATTAAGCATGACGTGGAAAGTGCATACCGTGTTTAGTCGTTACGAAGCGA
>JAECUM010031245.1:0-24159 GCA_016617855.1 Megalonaias nervosa
TTTTATATATATATATATATATATATATATATATATATATATATATATATATATATATAATTTGCTTGGATTTGGCACTGAAAATGTATTCTTATATGTAACCGTCACGGGTATCAGAACACAGTGTGACTGGGTTTATTTTATTCTATGCACAATCCATCGTATCAGACTCCATCTTAACGTCCACCTGTTGCTCCTTTAATTCAACATTTGCTTAACAGCTTTCAAAGAAGATTTAACGTGTAGAATTAATTGGGGAAGAATTTCGTATGTTTCAGAAATTCCTTATCTAAGATAGTGGATGAGAGTAAAGATTGTCCTTTTTAAATAATATAGAAATAATTCAGCCTTTATACACAAGTGCGTCATAGATCGATTTACCCCGTGTTAGAGTCAAGTGGCAGCAGCTCCAGTGATTCTGCTGGATAGCATGCTGAACTGAAACGGTTGGCGATTTTAGCATTGATTTTATTGACTCTAGTTGGTATTCGTGCTCTTTCGGAGTTAAAAAAAAATACTCTTTAGGAGATTAGAACGGACAGAATTTGGATGACAGGAGATAAATAACATGCATTTGCTTGGGTCGATTTGGTCTCGGGCATATGCTTTTATGTTTCATTATTCAGCGCTTGTCTTTGAATTTCATGTACCGGCATCTGTGGTCCCGTTCTATGTTAACCATGCATATATCAGATGAGTCTTGAATTGTTGGGCTCTATTGTAAGCACCCATAGCAACCTCTTGAATTATGCCCTCCAGATGTTTTGAAGATTTGATCTGGTGGCAATGCTTTTGAGTTTATATATATATATATATATATATATATATATATATATATATATATATATATATATATATATATATATATATACAAAAGATCATTTTAATCGATGGCTATGGTTTTGTTCATACCCTTGTCAGTATATTTTCTTATGCATCCTCTCATTGCATGGTACGAACTGAGCTCGTCTAGTCTTTTTTAACAGTAGCCGCATTGGAGAACATTGTGGGTCCGAACATACAGGCCATGCAGATGATGCGTTTGTATTATCTGATTTGTGTGGCATCTGGTCGGGATCATATACTATAGTCAGCGAGTTTTGCAGTACAGTTCGGTTTCTAGATTAGTCTGGGTTTCACAGAAAACATTGAACATTTATGATGACTCCGACGGAAATTTAACTGTAGGTTTGAAATCATGGACTAATTCAATTAATATTATCACAATGTCGCCTGTTTCGAGCCTTGTTAATTCTATATCGTCAATGAAGTTTTACTAAACTATCTAAAAGGTGTATATGGTGTCTCACTGACGTGCAAGAAATGTTGATTGTTGAACACGAAATTGTCCAACGTAAGAACATGGGTAATATGTTTGACAAAATAGTCAGTAGGAGGGGAATGATCAGGCCTACCATTCCATGCTTCTTTGCAAGACATAACAAACAAATGGATATCGATATAGATATGTAGATATATACTGTATTTCTGGGTCCACGTTCAACCAGAAAATCCCAAATTTACTTCTCTTCTTATTGAAATCATTATATGCAGTATTCTTTCTCCACTGTCTTCAGGAAAGAGAAATATGGGCGGAAAGTTGCTTCGACAAAACCTGGAGAAAGTTGTCAAGCGAGCAGAGGAGAGTTACAAAAATCGGGAGAAAACTCAGAGGGAAATGGCATCGTCCAGAATCATAGATATTTACAAAAGTTTGCAATTATACTTACTGGTTGACACGTCAGGCAGCATCACGAATGAGACTTTTGAGATTATGAAACAATTCCTCAGTATCCTTCTTGAACAGGTAGAATTACATACATACATACATACATACATACATACATACATACATACATACATAACTATATAGCTGCATACACACATACGTACAAATTTGCATACATACATACATACATACGTGCATGTATGCATGCTTCAGTGCGTGCGTGCATACCTATATACGCATGTTTTTAGCATTAAATTTGTCCATGGAGGTGCATTTTTGCTGAAAAAAATTATTTCTGTGGATATACCTTGAGAGCATGTATACATGTCCAGTTCACAACCACTCACTGTAGGGGTACGCAAATGTTGCTTAGCAACTATTCAGTGTATCATCAGTAGTTCAAGATCGTTTATGTTTTATGTGAAAACAGTATACCCTTTATGTCATATACCACATTATAATCTCTTCGAAAGTGTAAATAATCATAGTAATAATAATAATGATAATAAGAAGAAGAAGAAGAAGAAGAAAAAGAAGAAGAAGAAGGTGTTTAGAGAGGAAATATCAAATGCCACGAGTTTAATATAAACGGTACAATCTCGATATCAAGATATTGCATGCATTTGTTTACATGTTTGGATGGGATAAAAGTGTGGTCAAACTAGCTGTTTTAAAAATGTATTCGACATGCATATACACATTTGTATTCGGATAAATGAAAAGGACTAATATACCGTTTTAAATGGCTCACAAAATATAGTCCTTAAGACATATACAAGAATAGTTGATAACACAAATATCAATCAGTTGAGGTAGCACATTAAAATGACAAAAGAAAATAAACAGCATGGGTAAAGGACACCCTCCACATTACACAAGGAAGCGAACAAAATATTTTCCAAGCGAAGGGTGTATGTTAATCACGTGAATGATCTATGGCAGGCGGGTATTGCTGTCATAAAAACGTATGCAAAATACAGCGATTGATACAAATACATTTTAAGTGTCATTTCAAATAGAGGATATCTGAAATATACACTTAGATAAAGGAAAAGAATATTACGATAAAACTGTTAAGGACTTGTTGGAAAAGGAAAATACTTGTTATTTTTTTATTTAACTCAGAAAAACTTTGATTTCCAGATAAAACGTTTAATCCAACCTTAATGACTAGAATGTGGAAGATTTTCAGTAAATATGAAATAAACAAATGGATGGAACGATCTGTTCGGTTATTGGCAAGTGATATATTTGGAATTATTGAATTAAAAAAAATTGGCAAAACAGTCAAAAGTTCAAAATATAAAACGTTTTTGCTTAAGATATAGATTCCTATCTTTTCCGAGAACATATTTCAAATAAGAATTTTCATTGTATGTGGTGCGATAGTTTAAGAACTGGAAGATGTAATGAAGAAGATATCGAAATAGGAGTTATCTCTACGCGGCAAGCAAGATGACACACACAAAGTTACAAATATTTTGAAGACCATAGTAATGAAGGGTAATAAGAATGTACTTGTTAAATGGAAAGGATAAAACTAATTGCGTAGCAGTTTAGAAGCAGGATAAGAAAATATCATTCCAATAGAAAAACGACGTGTCAGAGGCACACTCTTCTTGTTCGTTCAGGTTGAACTTGAAGATTCTTTCGTACGGAAACGAATGAGGCATAAACACGTAGTATTATTAAGCAGGATGGAAATTTCATGTACTTTTTAATTAAAATAATAGTTTTCGCTACATTGAAAATGTTGTGGGTAATACCTGCAGATAAGATAAGGAAGCAGTCGAAAATTTAAATTGGTATTGATTGCAAAACCAGAAGGAACAAAGAAAATTTGTCCAAAAGTAAACATTTTACAACAAAATTGTACACATATAAAAGCAATAAAGCAACTACAATGTTAACAGTGCTCTAGCATGGTAAGACTTCATATTGTAGAGATGATGAACAAAAGATAATGTTGGAAGTTGATTCGAGCTAAGTTAAAAAAGCGGAAGGACAAATAAAATGTAAAATACTAAAATTCGCTCTAAGAAATGTTGAACAGGATGAAGGGTAGTGAAGAATGCACTGCTGTGGTTGCAAACTAAAGGACATTTATCTTTCTTCAAAATTTCGATCAAAGGTACAGCAGCGATTCATCTAACGTACTGTGTATTTTTCTTGGACAATTTGTACAATGTACAAATTTACACACATCTTAAAATGATTGGAGAAAATAAACAAATTTTTATGTGAACGTTGAAAAAAATTTATTAATTTTAAGCCGAATGAGTTTGTACAATGAAACAATCACATAATTTTAGTTTAGTTAGTTTAGCTCAAACTTTATTATGATAAATAGGCTTCAGATTGAATAAAGAACAAGTCCAGCATTTTACCTTTGTCCCACAACTCACTTTATCAATACGGAGTATTCTGAAATTACAAAAATATTAAACGAGATAAAACGTACTAAATGAAATAAAATTGTTCACATACAAACCATTATAATTTCTGGACTTGAACAATTTAAAAAAATAGTTGACAATGATAACTCTATGAAAAAGACAATGATCATGGCGTGATATAGAGTTTAGGAAGAATCATGAAAACTTGGTAGATGGCAGTATCAGCTATGTTTCCTGCTTCCATTTGGTGGAGCTAAAGATGCTGTATCAGGTTCTGTTCCAGAATTAGTCAAATCAATATACAAGTTTCATGCTTTATTTCAGATCAGAAATATCCTGTCTGAATATAAAATACATTTACTTGATGACATTGCATTCAAATAAATAAAAACACCGTAACTATTAAACAATTTGAATTGATATGTAATAAGTTTAAAATTCCACCACATCATGTCTAGAGATACACAGAGGAAAATATTAATTTGAGATCAATAATAATAATTGATATTGGAAAAATTAAATACGTGTAATAGACGAAGAAAAGGATCATGTAGAAGATTGATAACTGAAAGAGTGGGGATATTGGTATTAAAGAATTGAGCACAGTTTCACAAATATTAACGTAATTGGATCACAAGTCCGGAAAACTCCTTTCTACAATTAATCCACGGTATTTTTAACATATTTTGTTTTTGTCTTAATATTTTCTCTAAGTCGTTCTTGTCTCAAGGTGACGATATTCTCGTTGTATGGTTTTTTGGGGGGTGGTGGGGGTTGTGGTGCTGTTGTGTCAGCTCCATTCTGACATTTCCTGTTTCTATAGGGGCGAACACCAGTTTTTATGTACTTTTGAGAGAGTGACGTATATCATGTGAAGCTGTTTGCATTTAAAACATGCACAGTGGAGAGAATGTTGGCATACCTCTATGCTACTTTGATGTAATGTGGCTGACATTTCTTTGGATATTGTACTTTTGGAAATTGTAAATGATCTTAGCACACTGCCAACTAAAATCACTGCTCCCGTATGCTCCAAAAATCAGTCTGAATTTGTCTAAAGTACAGTATCCTTAGCACCTATTAAAATAGGGAAAATGAATTTTGCCAGACTAGACAATACCAGCTTCTGAAAGTGCAATGAATGAATTACCAAATATAGAAAATGTAAAAAGGTTATCGGCTCCTTCTTTTACAATTTGCCTCTGAAGTCCAGGAAGTGAAAATGACCAAGTGGAGCTAGCACTTTTTTGAAAGGTGCACATTGGGAGTAAGGCCAAGTAAGGCCAAGCTGTATACGCTACAACCCATATTACACCCATCAATCATACACCACAATAAAGGGAATTAAAGGTTCTTTGAACAATACCTAAGATATACAAGGTAGCATCCTCGAACCACTATGCTTGATGGTTGTGGTTTAGAAATTTAGAAGTCTACTTGTACTCACACACGATCTGGTGATAAATTAGAAACTTTACTAGCGTCCTCGAATTTCTGCAGAAGAAGATAATAGTTTACAAAATTTACAAGTATTCAGATACTCTACACACACACACACACACACACACACACACACACACGCGCGCGCGCGTGCGCGTATGTGCAGACTACATCTTTCACTTGGCTCCAGTCCTCATCATCTAACATGGAAAACGATTGATACCACCACCTTATTGCCACAGATACACAAGCTCAGTATGACAGAGCCCAATCATTTATGCAACCAGTATTGCCCCTGGGTCTCTCTCAGCTCTCTGGGGACATGCTTATGTGTCGTAACACAGAAACTGATTATAGATCCATCTTGAATGTCAATACAGCCACCCAGCAAACCACTCTCACTTACTTCCGATAAAATGGGGAATTCCCTTTATATTAGCAAACAGAAAGCTGGTGATGCTATGAATGGCGAGATACATTGTTCCTTTAAGCCTTTAATGTTTTTGTTCCTGTCCCTCTTCTTCTTCTTCTTCTTCTTCTTCTTATTATTATTATTATTATTATTATTATTTTTAGGTATTCAACGCTGAAAGGTACACACATGATATCGATGTGTTTTTACGATTCTTTGGAACAGATGTGTCTGAGGAATTCTTATTTACTAGTTTGTCCCAGTTTCAAAGTCTTAATATAACCAGTGATTATGGCAGACGTTTGACAGGTAATATCAATATTTTGGTTCATGTCCGGTTTTGTATTTACATATTCGGTTTACATAGCTAGTATAATTCAGGTATTTAAGGTATTTAGGCAATTCCGTATTATAGTCACGTTATTTGCTTAAATGACCTTGCCGTATTCTATAGAGGAAACTAATAGCCTAATCCGTATCAGTCCATCGACTGTGCCAGTCCATCCCGATGTCGTCCGTGCCAGTCAGTCACGTATGCCTGTCCGTTAAGAATGTTTTTCATTTTGATTAAATCGAAATTTTCCATCAAGTTTTATCTCAAAAAGACCTCGTTAAGGTTTATTTAACACTTATTTCATCCAAATTTGGTCAGTTATTGTCACTTGCTTGACTTAGAAATTGACTTCTGGTATTACAGATTTTATCGCCCTCAAAACGTTTGAATATCTTCGAGGATTCAATCCGAATTTGATTTTAAGATTTAAACATTATCGTGATATGGGTAAATGCTGTAATTCATTTTCCATCAAATCTTGACAGAATTATTGTCCTTGTTTGATATATACATTTTCTCTCGAATATTGAAACAAATTTTCATTAGTTCATGATGTTAATGGGACGACCAATTTCTTCCGCCTGCACGGTTTCAATGTAAAGAAATGTAACACATGTAATCGTCTTCTTAGTTATTGTAGGTCATTTACATTGATGTACGTAAGTATCGGAACCAATGCAAGTAACATTCAGAAGTAGCTCAATCAATTAATAACAATGTGTTACGACTATAGATCTTAAATTAGGCAACAGAAAGAAGTGAGTGCAACAATTTACATAAAATCAACAGATATTAGTTTCTCTTAGTTACAATGTGAAAATATAAGAGACCCTAATGTCCGATCACAAGTCCTAAAATAAAGAATATCACAAATGGATTCTAATAGTGTTGAATGTCCTGATATACCATAATGATTCAATCCACGTTGTCTTTGAATGAGTTCACAATATTTCGAAACTAATATGTTAGTCCAACTGAAATGAGCACTTAGAAATTCCAACGAATAAATTCAATAGATATCTTCTCTCGAATTATATCCGGGAACAGCTGTTGAATCTGATCAAGAAAATATTATCACAAGCTGACCAAAAACAGGAAAGAACTATTTGTTTAAAGAATCTGTAAAATATACGTTTTCATTTGATTATAATGTAACAGAGTTCCAACGATAAAGCATATTCTGATTAGAGACAAGTTTGTTTCTAAAATGTTCTGAACTATATCAACAGGTTCTTTGCAACTTACAATCATGGACAAAAGTTAGCTACGCAGAAACCTTATTTACATCTGGCCATTATCAAAACGTACAATGTACAGTCATGGAGAAACGTTAAGAACACAATATATATATATATATATATATATATATATATATACTATATATATATATATATATATATATATATATATATATATATATATATATATATATAATAGTGAGTTAACGTAAACAAAAATACAGAAAATACATATTTCTTTTATGCTTTGAAATCAGTTTTCATTTTCATAACCAACTTATCATAAAAGAAAATCCGCAGATATCATCATATACGATTTATGTAGAGAAATGGAGAAGATTGGGTGATTTTAACATGAATTTGATACGTCCATAAATGGTTACATTGGAACTGCAAATGAGAGTAATTACAACAATGATGTTGAGAGAGAAAGAGAGAGAGAGAGAGAGAGAGAGAGAGAGAGAGAGAGAGGGTTAAATAATATAATATTTTAATAGGATGGTTCTGGTTACTGTTTAATTAGAAAATATCACTATCTTCGAAAGACAACGAAGGACGTGTATCATGATATAAAGAAGCATGACGTGCAGGAATATAGTTTTGAAACTGCTTCATTTTGTTTCTAAGTGGTCCATAAATTATCCTAACACAAAAGACTATGTAACAGAGTAGTTAACTCAATGGACAGAATGCTTGAAGGAAAATCAGTTGTAACTTTTTAAAATCATTATGAACACCCATTAAATGTATGTAATATCTCGCAATCAGGAAAATATCTTTTTGAGAAATGAAATCAACATAATATATTATGATGGACAGACCAGCTATTTGTAATTGTTGCACAGCCAAAACAATCAAACACACTTCATGGCTGTGTTTTATCTTACATCAGGCATGCGCAACTTCTTCCAGGGCGAGGACCAAATAAGAGACCTTTATGGCCACACTCTAAGATGTAAATGAGCGGATAAAGCCAGGTCGTAAGACAGATCCGAACAGCAGGCAGTAGGTTTGCACATGCCAGTCTTAAGACAATCTACAGCAAATATAAATCAATAGCTTACAGCGGTACAGATTGTATTCAAATATTTTCCTATGTTTTAAGAAATATCGCAAAAATTCTGAACGAAGAAAAATTACTTAATAACGCAATAACTAGGCTGTTAAATAATGTTAAAATAAGTAAGAAGAGAAGGTAAAATTTAATCAGCAATAAAAGTTTCCAAAATAATAAGTTATTTCCCTAGATTATAACCCCCCCCCCCCAAAAAAAATGAAAGAATTAAAAATAATTTACACATCTAAATTCAAAAGGTTTTACTTCAAGGTAATCCTCTGAAAGTACAATATCGCTGAAGTTCTTGAATGTTTCATAGAATCAAATATAATTATTTTAATAATTAATAACTGAAGTCCTTAAAATGAAACCACATAATCCAACAGGTACTGACTGTTTAAATGAAATGTTTACCACTCTACTATTCGAATGAACAATTTTAAATAAATCACGATTTCATCTCTCTCTCTCTCGATCTTATAAGCTGGCATAAACTGTAGAATAATAAACGTGATGCTTGTATTATCTTATATGGTCACTATATGTACACCAAACCAAGAAAATTTGAATCACAAAAAGACTCTCGAACATTTAATTCATTCGACTGTGAAATAATTTAACAGTCATGTTCTGATCTTCTCAATGGTACCTCTACATGACAAATGCACTCCTAATATCATGTGATGTTTTCGTCACCTCTATTGTTTTGGCTCTATGGTCCTAAAATAATTAACAGAGAAGAGTGGAAACCAACAAGTGTTGTACAATTCAACATATAACTGTCTCGCTAGAATACAAAGTGAAAGCTTAAAAGAACTTACAGTAGTGTGAATTAAATCCCAAATCGCCCTAACAGTTTTATCACAAGTCCAAATATATACAATTCTAATTGAATTCCAGTGGTATTTAAATAAAATTCCAATATTATATGTTTTGATGTGCCTGTTGTCTCGAACGTGCTAATGTGCCAATGGCCTGGATTGTGATGACGTGCTAGCAGTCTTTTGATGTATCCCAGTAATATAATCTAAAATTGACCTTGTTTGAATTCATTATAATTCTAAATTAATTTTCAAGTCCAATAATAGTATTGACACTTTGTAATTCCAGTGAATACTAATTTGAATAAATAAATCTGCCCAGATGAAAAACTGAACACAATAATAATGCTGATTCTGACTCAAATGGTAATGCAAGAATGAATAAGTTTTCAAGGACACAATAATAAATAGCCCTCTACATGACCTAGGTCGCATGTACTATTTTATAAAAATACTTTTACTTAATTGAATTTTCCATTCTAGAAGTTTCTAATGACAGAATCAAGACTATGAACACGTTTACCATTAATAATGATTTGATTATTTAATCCACACTCATATAGAATTATTAACTATGTATTATGTTTTTGTTTTACATAATGAATGTCACTGGTCAGGTACACTATGAACTTGATTTAGGACAAGGTCAAGTACAAATACAGATGTACATACACAAAATCATTAAGGAAAGCCAACAAATAATGCAAATTAAATATGCGTAACACATTTTCAAATTAAATGCGTAGCGTACATGACTGAATTAGTTGTTGACGTGACCTAGGCAATAGGCCTTGATTTGTGTATGAGACTCCTACTTCGTATTGTATATGTACTTTACAGTAGTTCCAGCAAGTCACTGTATTTAAAATACAAATGTCATAAAACCAAATAATTTAAACAACACTATATTATAATTTAATAGATGATACAGATATCCGTAACACAGAGGAAGTTGAAAAACAGTTTAATTTAACAAACCTATGTTACATTTGCGAAAGAGTAATAAATGAACAAAAGTATGCGGTAATGATCTCTTGGCAGAGGATTATCGAGCTTCTCACATAATTAGTGTACCTTCTATTTTAAATCCTCAATTACATAAAGTGGTTCATTCAGAAATGATCTGCCTATTATAGCCATCTATTGAACTGGACTAGTTAAAATGATCCAAAGAAAGAGACACAACTACGGAAATACTTGTCATTTAGCAAGAATTGTATTTACAGGTTACTGCATTTGTATGGGAAAATATGAACGAGTTTTTCGGATGGCTATACTGCACGACCTTGGGAGTGCAGTATATCCATCCGACAAAACGAGTTCATATTTTCCCATACAAATGCAGTAACCTTTTTATTATATGCTCATTTTCTTATTCTACCTAAGGCTTAAATATACCAACAAAGAACTCTGCAAGAAACAAAGTAACTGAATGTATGCCATATTCCAAACTAAATACACAAGCGTAGATGCATCATTACACAACAACATTATTAATGCTCACGTAACTCCGCCCAGATAAATTTGAAGTTGGTCGCGCGCTACACGTAAGTTTCGAAAGAAAATGGCGTTTGGTCAACTTAAAATTGAATTTGGAGTCATATTGTGAATGACTGCGCATTGCAAAAACTTTTCCATTTGATCTGAAATGAATACGTTTTGGTATTTTTGTCGATTCGACGCAATTTCATGATTATGATCTGGATTTAGTAACTTACAGCGTCTGTGGCAATTCTACATGAAATACATCGTATTGAAGCAGCGAGGCAGAAGTATGTTGACATTGGCATGCGTGTTTCTGTTCTGTCATTGAATAATTCAAATCATAATGTGGGGAAAATATGAAGTCCTTCAATTGCAATTATCGAAAAGACGCTGTGGAATTTAATGTTTATTTCATTTTGAGTGCAGTAAGGAGGATGCAATCGCACTTGGAATATACTCAGTAGTCGAAATTACAGTACAATTTCGAAATGTGTAATCAACCTTGAGAACCCATGACATGGCTCATGTAATTCGGATTTGCAGAACTAAGAAAGTACATTTTGAGGAAATTCAGGATGTACAATTGTAAGTATATTTTTGCCATTTTTATTACCAGCTAAAGAAGACAAGTTTATGTCTTATAACTTGCATGTTATTGTAAGGACCCTGTCTGGCGTCTATAGCTAGCCTAAATCTGAAACACTGTATCAAGAAAGTTAACGCGGAATGTGCCAAAGCTGCTGATATGTGGCAGTCCATGAAACATTTGCTTTAGTTCATTCAGAAAAAATTGTTTATTTACAATAGAAAGTAGTTCCTTTATTCGCGTGCATTCAGTATGAATTCAGCGCGAGGGTGCAATATCGGGAAATATTGGCGATTCTGACAATGTAAAGTTAACGGAGAAAAAAATGAGCATATAATAAAATTAATTATTGCATGGAAAAAGGAAAAGAAATACAACTTAAAATCACAGCCTAGATCGTAGACAGCTTTATATTCATGGAACTATCTATAGAACAGATAGCTAAATTCCGAGTTATGAAAAGTCCACTGAAGCACTGAAACAGTTGTCAAATATGATGTTTATCATACAAGTACAGTACTCCTCCAATTTCTTGACCACTAATATCTCTACCCCCGATATCTCGCCG
The DNA here is from genome assembly GCA_016617855.1 of Megalonaias nervosa. NCBI lineage: Eukaryota > Metazoa > Mollusca > Bivalvia > Unionida > Unionidae > Megalonaias > Megalonaias nervosa. The sequence goes on from JAECUM010031245.1 coordinate 12,067, forward strand.
GCTTCAGTTATTGCCTAAATATTTTAATGTACCAATCATTATACTCTTTAATTGTCCCATTTATTCACCACTCTCGCTTTCAGCCAACTGCAAAGTCATATCAGTTTACAAGCGACAGGCAAATCAGTATCAAGGCCTCAAACATTCATGTTTATTATGGGGAACGATTCAATTAGTGGATTCAGTTGTCAACCGCATGTTTTGTTGCAGCTTCTTTCATCATTTACATAAATAACATACAAAAATAGGTCTTATGATGGTTCCTTGGTTAACACACGTGTTGTTCGTCCCGGAATCAAAATGATCTTCTTATACCATACTTTAAAGTGAAGTCTAATACAGTTTATTTACTTTAAACTGGAGTCTAATACTGTGTATTTACCATAAACTTTAATCTAATAAGGTGTGTTTATTTTAAACTGGAGTCTAATGCAGCGAAATTACTATTAACTGGCGTCTAATACGATGTATTTACCGTAAACTGGATTTTAATATGGTGAATTTACTTTAAACTGTAGCCTAACATGGTGTACCTACTTTCAATTGGAGTTTAATGCAGTGTATTTACTTAACACTAGGGCTTATACGATGTATTTACAATAAATGAAGTCTAATGCGGTATATTTTTTATTTAAACTGGAGTCTAATACGGCCTATTTACTTTGACCTGGAGTCTAATTCAGTGCATTTACATTGAATGCTAGTTTAATACAGTGTACTTTGACCTAGAGTCGAATGCAGTGTACTTACCTTAAACTGGAGTTTAATTCAAGGCCTTTGCTTTTAACCGGAGTCTAATGCAGTGTATTTACTTTAAAATGGGGCTTATACATTGTATTTATTGTAAACTGGAGTCTAATAGAGTGTAGTTACTTTATAAAAAGGGATAATACAGTCTATTTACTTTGAACGGGAATCTAATTCAATACATGTTCTTTCAATTTGAGTGTAATGCAGTGTATTTAGCTTCAACATGACTCTAATACTGTGTATATACTTAATGCTAATGTCATATACTGTTTATTTACTTGGCACTAGAGTCTAATACAGCGTAATTGCTTTAAATCTGGAGTATAATACGGCGTATCTACTTTAAACTGGAGTCTAGTACGGTATATTTTCTTTAAGCCGCAGTCTAATACGGTGTATTTTTTTTGACGTGGAGTCTAATTTAGCGCATTTACGTTGGATTCGAGTCTAATACAATGTATTTTTATTGAACTGGCTTCTAATACAGTATGTTTGCTTTACACTGGGGCTAATACAGTGTATTTACAATACAATAAGTCTAATACGGTGTATTTACTTTAGGCTGGAGTCTAATACGGTGTATTTCTTTGACCTGGAGTCTAATACAGCGTATTTCCGTTGAACTCAAGTCTAATACTGAATATTAACTTTGAACTGAATTCTAATGCAGTGTAATAATTTGAACTATAATCTAAAATAGTATATTTTCTTGGGACTGGGGTCTAATGCAGTGTATGTACTTTTAACACGAGTGTAATACAGTGTATTGACCTTAAAGAGGAGTCCAATATAAAGTATATACTTCGAGCTAATGTCATTTACAGTCTACTTACTTTGAACTGGAGTCAAATAAAATGTGTATACCTTGAATTGGAGACTAATATTGTGCATTTACTTTGAATCATGTTTATAGGGGCTGACACAAACATCCCAAAGGCTCTCCGAGTTGTAATGAATGACATCGTCACAAGGAGAGCATATGATGACTACAAATACTATTTTCCAAATAGAGTGTTGATTGTGATTAGTGATGGTAAGAATTTCTCTTGATCTTTATTTGTTTAACATCGTTTGTTCAACAGTTCTTAAATATTGTGTCAAGTATCCTAGACGATCAATGTTGTTAATTTTGTTTCTCTTTAGAAGTATAAAGTCATAATAGTTACACAATGTTTCATCAAAGTGAATGAAAATTTCCATCCTGTTTGAATTCATTGCAGCTTTGAACCAAATATTTCCATTCGCACTGATGCAACACCATGAAACGAATGTATCCATATGAATAGAAATCCTCGATGCAAACAACGGTTAAGTTTTTGAACTGTAGAGACGATTCTTGACATGTACATGGAACTGAATTAAATATATACATGGTCATGCTCATACGTTACTGAAATTACCTGCAAATGTATGGTTAGGCCCATGAGATGCGCGCACAGTTGAGAGGTTTAAGATTTAGATTTAATAAAAAAAAAAACAATAATATTTGAATAATACTTTTTATGCGATCGTAAATGACAAAGACTCCAGTGTATTGAAAACAACCATAACAGTTTCCATTGAAGAGTTGTTTTTATCATATTGTTTCTCATATTAAATTCTAATTTACATATTAACTATCAGACGTGAAGTGTATGTAATGTACTGCCCGTATCATTAGCCAATGATATTTCGACAATTGTACATAAATGGAGCCCCGAGTGGCCGAGTGGTCTAAAGCGCTCTTCGTTACGGATCACTGCCATCTCACCTCTGTCTGCGTGGGTTCGAGTCTAGGATTCGGCGAATGTGGATATGTGAGAAAGCTTGCCAGTAGCTTCTCGTGGGTCGGTGGTTCTTTCCGGGAATTTCCCAGTTTCTTCCTCCACCATTAATACTGGCCGCCATGTATAGCCTATCGTGTGCTGAAAAATGGCGTTAAGCCCAACAACAACAACAACAACAACAACATAAATGGAGGCGATATAATATCCATATGAAATCAACGACTTCCGATCCTCGCACTTCAGTCCTTCAGTCTATTGCTGTCTAATACTGCTTTGACCCTGAGTTGCGGAAGATCAGTTAGTATAGCGTACTATACGTAATCAAAAGGTCGGATGCTCAGTTAGTATAGCGCTGAATACCTATTCCAAGGGAGGGAAGCTCAATTATCATAGCGTTGGGTATGTAATCCAAGGGTCGGAAGCCTTGTTAGTGTAGCCTCGGATATATAATCTAGTAGTCGGGTGTTTATAAGCAGCCTAGGTTAGCCAGCTTTGACTGCCTCAGTGTGTCTATTGGGAAGGCAGTTAGCTCCCATTCCTTGGCATAGTATAGCCGTTAGTGTGTTGAAAGTGCCGTTAGAGCAAACAAACCACACAAAACAGTACCCATTGTGTCATCTAGGTCATAGTTCCTCGTATCCTTGAATAAGCTTACTTTTTCAGGAGGCACACTATGAATTCTTTCGAGATTAGAGAGCATGACACCAGACAAAGTTTATGGCTTACATGTGCCATTTTATTTCCTCAGAGGTAGATTCAAGAGTGCACAAGAGCTATCCCCTAAAGTCATCAGTTTTATATTCCTTCTGTGCAAATCGAGAATCTCGGGAAGCTGTCCTCTTCATTTAGTTGGTATCCAAACCAATACATTGTGCTTTAAGGCAGCACATGAGCACAAACTGAGCCTAAATTTAGGGTGTTCAAGATTTGTAGGTATTGTTTTCGCCAGGTGGCAGTGTTTGCTACATATGTACAACAATATAGTAATGTTATTATTCAAAAGGGAGGTAACCCAATGAAAGGCGGCTGTCAACAACTTTTCATGGCAAACCTCTTCCTCTTGTGCGCGACGGTTTCTGGGTGAATGCGGTATCTCATGTGTAAAATGTGACTGTCTTACTACTTCGGTATTGGAATTGGACTTCTAAAAGTATTATGAGGTTCTCTCTACTTTGATAGCATTTTCTGAAGTTTCTTTCTTTCTTTCTTCTATTTACTTCTTAGTAACAATAAGAAAATATCTAGACAAGATTCCAGTTTCAAAAGACACTAAACTTTAGTACAGATGTTTTTGAAATTCCTCAACAACGGTTTTATCGAGTCAAGTTTACAGATAGCCCTTACATGTCGTATCTCGTACGGTGTTGTTTAGTGTCAGCTTTTATAAAACTTTTCACAGGAATGTAACATTTTCAATTCAGTACGCTTTCAAATATAATGTGTTCACCAAATGCGAACATATTGCATTCACAATATGGTTGGTGGGGTGGGTGACTGGTAAAAACTAACGCCTCTGAACATTTGATTTACCAGTAAACATGAACGTAAAAATCAGCTTGTGGTCGAGTTTGTTCCATTGTGTTTCTGAGTCGGGTTTGATTGGTACCTAGCTAACTGGACACATTGGGTGGTATCAGATCCTACCCAGCCTAGACTTGTTCGGCTGCCGTTGTGTGTCTCTGAGTACGGCACTATACTTCCATTACCTCGGCACGAAACATCTTTTCATGTGCTTAAAAGAATTATTTAGTCGACTTTTTTTCTCAGGGCAAAATAACATGAAAGGGGATCCGGAACAAGATATGATCAATAAAATTCATCTTTTGGCGGAAACGTACTCTATACTTGTGGGAAGACCGGAAAGTGAAAGAACCCTTCTGGGCAAACGTGGATACCATCTGATGAAGACCCTAGCTTCAAAGAACACAAACATACAAGATGAGCACTTCATTAGCATTGTGCTTAGTAATTCTGTAGAGAGTTTGAAGCATATAATCCAACAAATGACCAACGTGACAGCAGGTAACACTTGATTTCTGCATGAATAACGTACTTTAAGAGCCATCTTTGTATATAAGAGTTCATGCACACCGCTATTTTTACCCCTGTAAATGTCAAGGTCATTGCATGAGTTTTGGAAATGCGAACTCGAAGATGTGAATGTAATGCTACTGTTTATTCTGACTTGTTTCATCATTCATTCTGACTTGTTTTATCATTCATTCTGATTTGTTTCATTTCATTCTGACTTGTTTTGACTTGTGTTGCCAATTTCCTTTTCATTTGTTAGTACCATTGTCATCAGTTCAGATTTATGTTTGAGTAAACAGTTTATCTTTTGGAGGTGCTATAACAGAAGTATCTAGGTCAAATTCTTCAGCCGTGCCGCTTGTGTCGGGATGAATCATGAGTCACGCGTCAATCATCACACGAGACCTTGATTGAGGTGACTCTGGGATAGCCTGTGGCGCAATAATTTTCGATACTTACCATTTAACTTTATTGTTATATCTCCTTTTCCACTGTTAACCTTCGGAAATCATAGTTCTTTAATTACACAAGCTCGATCTAACAGTCAGATTGTCATAAAGTTAGTCCATCCGACCCACATATAATTTTGTATAAACTCACTGGGCATTAAAGAAAGGAAATAGTTTATACAATTTACATTTTAAAATGAAGTCAATCCATACCTGCAGAACATTGCCAATGGGTCATAAAGTGGAAAATATCCAGATCCCCATCCTATAACTGTATATACATGTACTGACCATGAATATAAAATATATTCAATCAAGGGCATTGACGTCCACATCCATCACTATCCAAAAAGAGTTAAGCTCATGTATCCGTAGATAGGTGTTATTCAAATGCAAACCTAATTACTATATAAAACACAAATTTATTCACGTAACTGACACTGACCACGAGGTCAGTCCCTACCTTCAGGGAACTCGAAATGAGATCAATGTGTGGAAACCACTGAGAATCCCACCTTATAACCGTACATACACTTAATGGCCATGAATGGAAAAGCATATATGCAGGTTATCTTTACCCTCGAAGGGACCTCGCACATGCTATCATAGCTTGAAAACTCTCAAGATCCCCAACCATGCTGGAATCATATAAATATTTGCTCGCATAAAAGACCAATCCAAGTTATAGTTGCCTCTTTGGCAATCTTTGCCTTCAGGGACCTACCGGAAATGCTCAAAGTTTGGGGCGGAAGGCTTAGACTGGGAAAGCCAGGGATACTTATTGCATAAGCATTAGAATCTAGTATTTCCTTGAAGAATTGTTCACGGAATATATATATATATATATATATATATATATATATATATATATATATATATATATATATACAAGAGGTTAAACCATTATGCCCCAATGAACGATTGACAGCTTATGTTTTTCAAGCCTATGAATACCTATCTAGTCAATCAGGTGTCCATTAAGATTAAGTTCTTTTCTAAAATCAACGCCTGTTTCTACAACTGGGTTATACATCCTTATTGGGCCGTCCTTTAGAGACGGGTTTCCATGAAATAATGGTATATAGGTAGATGTAAATGTTATGTAGCGCCGTTCCGATTATCGATTTGATTCCGAATTGACCATTTTTAATGAAATTACTAACTTATCAATTATGATCTATGTGATCAACTTTAATAGAAAGTCTCTTACATGTGATTTCTCCTTTTCGGACTTAAGGCTATTGTAAGCAAAACGTGGTTTTGCGAGACATGATGTTGTCAAATTAATAGACCTTAGTCCCATTATGTTTTTAATAAGCCTTCGGTATATATATATATATATATATATATATATATATATATATATATATATATATATATATATATATATATATATAATAGCGAAGTGTATTGACCCAGACCTCTACAACTTGTGTGTACTTGAACCAGAAATTCAAATTAATTTCAACCAATCAAAAGGGACATTACCTTAGAACAATCACTACTTATTGTTTGTAATTCAACTCAAGAGTTATATTTCTCTCCAGGACATGTCATTTTATTTTATTTATGCGGTTAAACACCTGATTCACAACTTGTGAAGTTTTCATTATATCCCAAAGAGAAATAATTCATGGATTTTATTTGGAGCAGTCCTCATCAAAAACGATATTTTCGCATAAAAATTTAAGGCAAGCACGTACGAGCGGTACGAAGTGATGAGTTACGATAACTTGTTTATCAATGTAGATCTTGCATATGCTTTGAAAAGTGTTCGTTGACAGGAAATATACTGTGAAATTAGAATGCCAGTCTCGGACCTGCATATTAATATATAAAATGAAAATTTGCAGATATCAGTCTCTGGATAATCTAGCCTACGTCACCCGGCCCGCATCGGCTTTCGTCGCTATGCAATGGACAGCCAAACCATGGATCTGGAAAAAAAGAGGCGAAATGATAACGATGCATCCCAATTTTGAATGTTGACTATAATTATATAAAGTTGATAATGAACATAAAGCAGTTTTCAAGGGAAAACTTATCTGTTTGATATAAAAAAAAATTGCAATAGGATCTTTTAAAAAGCCGTTTTCCACCTAGACTGATATCTGCACATTATGTGTGTAGATGCATAAGGGAAGGTCGAGGCTAGAGATAAACGGCAAAAAATACTCTCTCTTGGGGTTCTTTACATGAATTGGATATATTACGACCCCGTCTTCTAAATGTAATGTCATGATCGAGATTATAATCTTATAATTTGTACGACTTCGGAAATAGCGTTAGGCTAATAAAAAAACCCTAAATCCATCTTGCAAAATTTATTGACATATCATTTATACATTTGTTAACCTTAACGGTGGAAATTAAAATGTTTTGTATTCTTCTTTAATTTAATTTACCTTAGTTAACACTAACGGCTTGTGAAGCGTCGTGAATGTTCTGCCTCGTCGTTTCCCTTTCGTTTTCATATTTTCCTCCAGTCCTAATCTGGCTTTCCTTTGAACAGCGTTGAACATCGAAGCCTTCGTGTGACCCGGACTAGGAATAGGATTGAGCACAAACTGTCACCAGAGAATGTTATTAAGTCACTGCAAACACAAATAGTTTGACGTTACAGCTTTACTTTGAAAGGGTATTTATATTATTGAGTGATGAACTTTTTTCTGAAATGCTAAATCCGGTGGCTTAGTAATTAGAGTTTCGTTTATTCTTCACATCTGGCAAATTCTTTCGAAAGCAAGGTCTCTCTAGATTTCAACAAGTTATTCCAGCTTTAAGGAGGGGTAACCCCATTGCGAGGAATTTGATTTGGGCGTTGAACAAAAGACGAAGATTCAAAATATGTTCTTTCACAAACAACTTATCAAAATCTAGTCATATATGCTTTAGAATAAACAAAAAATATTTTTCGTTCAGAAACCAGTCATATATAATTTGGAATAAACACATATTATGTTTGCGTTACGTACAAAAATTAGACCACTATGGAAAATCTCGAGATATATAGCGTGCTAGTTGAAAGTTTCTTTTTCCATGGTCCAGGACACTAACGTATTGTATTGCGATGCTTGTCGTGTCACTCGGATCTCAGTCAGTGACACACCGAGAAGCCAATCAACTGTGCTGATCTAATGTTTACCTATTTCATAAAAAAATTATTATATTATGTCCAATTTATTTACACAAATACATCTGTACCGCATACAATCATTCTAATACTTCAGAAGGGAAATAACTAGCATAATTATGTTTTTAATTAAAAAAGTTACCCTGCTTCACTTGGCAGCAAGTTGTTCCCTTTATCAGTAAAAGACAGTAAGTTATCGCTTGCTTGGCACTGACATATGCATCAGGTGTGCCGAAAACAGAAACATTAAATTTCTTGAAGAAATTTTATTTTCTTTCTAATGCTTTGTCGTTTCAAACTAATCCTTCAAATATACTAATTTCAGAAGTGGCTGGCATCTAAACTCATCTTTACCTATCGTAGACAAAGTGCTGTCGCATCATTATGTATGAACACATTCCCTTTTTCCTTCGGCCTTATTCATCATTTCCTATCGTAGACAAAGAGCTGCCGCAGTGTTATGTATGAACACATTCCCTTTTTCCTTCGGCCGGGTGTTTTTGCGTGTTACTGCACATGGATGCCCGCACATAGGGGCAAGGGGGGAATTCCCTATCCCCTTGTTTTCACCTCTAAACATGTTTGGGCCTACATAAGTGAAACTGAAAAGCTGTCCATTACATGTTTGCCACTCCTACCGGAAATAATTCTGCGAGAGCCCCTGCTACAGTAACTCATCTACAAGGAGACCAAGGTCGTTGGACGGTTGCAGAATTCTGCCTATCAGTGCTCTATCTCGATATGTTGTCCGCACTATGGCATTTCTTTAGCAAGTCCCAATCCAAACAAAAGCATTTAGGAGTCACAATTATGAGTGATTTGTTATAGAACCTTCAGTTCAAGATTTATGTACGAAAGCATATTTGTAATGTAGGCCTATTAAGACGAAACTTATAATCCTGCTCACAAAATCCCAAAGACTGAGGTTTTAGGATTTAGTTAGTCCCATTTTTTAATGTGGTTGTACAGTCTTGGATCATCATTCCTAGGTCTTGCAGGTGACATTGTAAAAAATACGGTTTGTTACTTCCAACTATACTTTAGGAAATATGGGCTCAATATTGAATAACTTGTCTTCGAAAGCATTAAATCATCAAAAACTGGACAGTAGACCAATATTCACTCACAAACGTTTTAAAGAAAGTAAAAATACCCTAGTACAATTACATTAAATCAAAACGAACCAGCAGAAATCAGCATGAATAATGATTTGCTTTCCTAGAAAATCAAGGACTGGCATTCTTTACCACAAATATAAGTCACATACACTTAATCTAAATAACAAATAAAGCAGATACTTTTTCACATTAAAGTACAGTCACACATTTAAAAAAATAAGTCCTTGACGATGCATGGTGCAACAATTACATCATGATGTAACACCAAACTTATCAATGTTTTCTTATGAAGTAACATCAAACTTATCAATATCATTATGATGTAACACCAAACTTGTCTATGTCATTATAATATAGCACCAGACTCATCTATGTCATTATGATGTAACACCAAACTTATAGATATCATTATGATGTAACACCAAACCTATGAATGTTATTATGATGCAACACCAAACTTAGAGATATCATTATGTTGTAACACCAAACTTATCAAGATTGTGATCTAAGCTCGGCTTCAGCATGGGTCTCTTGTTGGCTGGGGATGGAAGCTGGAACGTACTGGCCCTGGGTGGAGGGGTGTTGTGCGATAGTTTTATTGCACCTTTGAATATGTATATTAGGGAAACCCGTCCAATGTGGCCGGACACAATCCATTTCCTTCATTTGTTGTTGTTGTTGTTGTTATTATTATTATTATTATTATTATTATTATTATTATCGCGATATTCAGTTGAAAGCTGTATTTAATGTTGGACAGACGGTATGAGGGTAGAGGGGAGAGCCTTGAGGGTACATTGAGGACAAATCCTCTCAGTTTTGTCCAGCTGATGAAAAGTATGTATGTATGTATCTATATATTTATGTATGTACGTATATATGTATGTGTTTGTAATTGTGTGTGTGCGCGTACGTGCGTGCGTGTACGTTTTACCTCTCTGTAATTCTCAGTCAGATTGATAGGACTACCGGATCTAAATATCTATCAATTGTACCTGTTGTAGACAGGAAAAGAAAAGTGATTTTAGGGGTCGAATCACAATCTTAGATTCTCGAAGCTTCATACTTATAAGTTGGATTACTAATTTCCGCCTGCATTCTTGATCCAGTTCAAGTATAACAGAAAGCAGCCACTAACAGTTTTCTCGTCATATCTGTTTGCGGTGCGTTATGTAGACTGATGGCCTTGTAATCAAAGTGTGTTTCGTCTTAGTCGTTGTCCTCATAACTGCCTTTTTGGATTTTAAAACTTGTTTAAGTAGCTTCTGAAATACTTGGATGTTGGAGATTGTGGCATAAGTTGCTCGAGTCTGTGAAAATGAACCTTGATGATTACAAAAATCAAATCTTACATGGGACTCTGTTCTGCTCTAAACATTTTGTCCAAAATACAAGTTAATGGAGATCTTTAAACATGTTCACCAGAGAACAGATTAATGAACGTCTTTTAACTAATTTGAACAAGATATATCATAACATAAAAAATTTAGACAAATGAATAAGCTCAGCTAAACAAAGATACATTTTCTTTAACATCATCGAAAGCATGAACATATAAGATAAGAATCCAATGAATACATTCAACTAAAAGATGCAGTTTGTTATAAAACTTGTCGAAAGCATGTAGAGACTAAACAACACGTGTCTTATTACATTCACGTCTTCAGTCACATGGTCCTTTTATCTGGCACAGTCTTCCTTAAGTAAAATTACTACATTTAATTGTGCTACAATTTAAGACGTTGAGGTCTTGCTGAGAACATTGACAGAATCAACTGGAAAATACAGTATTTTTCTATTGTTTGCTTGGAAACATTTATGGTGTTTAGCTTCGAGAAGAAAGGTGTGGCAGGAAGATTATAAATGTATAACATCAAATAAATCACCTAAACGACTTCATTTATCTTTTTTTTCGGGGGGTGGGGGGAGTTGGGTTTGGCGGAAGGGAAACAGCAGTGATGCAACGTCTTTACTCGCTTATAAATTCAGTCCAACTGCCAACAACATAGACTCTGATCTGCATTCGCATAAACAGCCGGCAGATCAGGGTCGTTGTTCTTTGTTCTATTGTTTACTAATAACAAACTTCAGTCTCAGATCGTACCGGTTCATTATTCGACGGCAGATCTGGTTCGGTGCAGTTTGCAGTTGAACTCAACTTATAAGCAAATATATAAGGCAAATGATAAGTAACGGATTTTAAATGATCGAGGAAAAGAAAGAACGGAATAAATAGGTAAGTAGTTATAGGGGATACCGTAGCGTCAATGGGAATTAGCATTACAGACCCCCCTGGGACCGTATAGTGTCAAGAAAAAAAAGCACAGCCTGGGACCGTATAGTGTCAATGGAAATTTGGTAGAGTAACTAGCACACCCTGGGACTGTATAGCGTCAATGGAAATTTTGTATAGTGACTAGTATACCCTGGGTCTGTATAGCGACAAGAGGAATGGAACAGGTGGCATGACGTCACACTGGTAACAATGTAGCAAAAAAAAGAGAAGTACTGTGACGTCAGGCTACCTGAGAGAGGGCTATAGACAAACACGAATCAAGAGTATTCGTGTATAAGAAGAGTAAGGGTTATATATATATATATATATATATATATATATATATATATATATATATATATATATATATATATATTCGTTTAGGTTGGAGACAAAATGAAAATTAAGATCTTTTCGAGGCATTGGAAGTGGCCCTGAAAAGGGCCGTTGTTTGTTATGTTATGTTAACACCATTCCGTTAACATACAGGACATCGCATAGGTCTTCTTTTCTTCCTCAAATTTCTCAAAGCTTGTCTTACACTATGTCTCACTTCTGGTCCGTAGATGAG
>JAECUM010031246.1:0-16598 GCA_016617855.1 Megalonaias nervosa
TTATATTTACTGATATCAGTTTAAGTACTATGACGTAGCGTAGTGAACACGTGTACGACTTTATGAGGCGGTGCTGTTGATTTTGATACAGCATCAAGCATAGCGAGGGTTTCACGGCCGCATATTGGAGGATCAGTTATTTTGTGTGTCGGTAGCGTTGAATACCAGATTGGAGTAGTATTATTGCTAACGTAATGAAGAAATTCTTTTGGTGGTGCTAATCCATACGAATCAAAATAAATAATTCCACGTGGATCAATTGCATATCCTACCCAGTGCGTGCCTGGGCCAGAATTTTTATCGAGATTAATAATACCGGTTTCATGTTGCATTGCAGCGGTAGGTAATTGATCGCGCATAAAAACACCTCTGAAATTTTTTATTTTTAATTGCTTAGCAGCATTAAGTCAAAATCAAAATTGGACATGGGTGTTATTAGTAAACTGTCCCTGGTAATCTTAGACCTTTTCCGTACCAGTGTGGAGTCCCTGGTAATCTTAAACCCTTTCCTTTTTTTTTGATTCCTTTTCCGGTTGCTTTCTTTAACGCCATTCCAGCAGCTGTTCCAACAGCACCTAACGCAGCTGCTTTTGCAACAGCTGGGGCTGCAGCTGCTATTAATGCTGGTATTGCTGCAAGAAGCGGAAATATACCACCCGTTTTAGCAATATCTTTGATGGCGCCCGCAGAAAGATTAAATTTGACGCCTTTATTTGATTTTTTAGCGTCGTTGAAGTTTTTAAACTGACGCTCGGTCAACGATAGTTTATTTGCACCGGTCATCTGTTCTCGTTTTAGCGATATTTTTATTCCACAATTATTTTTTTATGCTGATTGCAGTTTTTTTAATCTGACCAGGAGTCAGACTCACACTAACGTGATGATATGACATTATTAATATTATGAACGATCTAATTACATGTTTTCTACTGGAGCATCAATAACTCTCATTCGTCCACCAACACCTTCGAGTAACATCGATTTATCGCTGAGTATAACAGCAATTGCTCTGTAATTAGGAATATCTACAATGTTTCTATTAACACGAGCTCGAAAATGAATATCTACAACAGATTGTCTGGTTAAATCTAAATGTTCTAGTGAAAAGTAATAAACCGGATACAGCAATGTAAAATCTAGCTGCGATATTTGTAAACCAGTATCAATATTTTGATCACGTCCCATGAATGTCATTAATCGATGATATGCACGTGCTACATGATTATTTTCAAAATTCAGTAATATATCTTCGGATGGTTCTTGATGTCCATTTATCCTTAATGAAACTTCAGAAACACACCAAGTTTGTCAAATATCATTAAACTTTTTATTTGATTGTTTACACGTGTATTATCTTGAAGCGCAATAAATATGTGTCGTGGTGCAGAAACACCCTGCTGAGAAGCTATTTGCCATGTGAATAGACATTAATTGCACTCTGAACAACATCTGTGGTCATTGTTAACCATGACAACATTGATTTACCGCCTTGACTCATAAAAGATAGTAACCGATCTTCTTCGGATATTGTTGGAGTCATCACTGGCATCCACAAGGAAAGTTTTGTTAGTACTATTTTACCATGAAGTGCCGCAGTTGCATTAGCATCAGCTCCTTCAACGTGCCACATTGCATCATTATCATCGCTTTTTCGCACAAGTACAACTGTGTGTTTGGCTCCAAAAATAACTTTTCTGACATTTCTGCAAAATCCAAATATGTGTGACAGTGGAATTGCACATGAAAACCTTCTATCTTTCAACATTGATTTACGTGTTGTAAATCCTAAGTTAAAATCTGCATCTACATTAATAATCATACTTTCTACATCAGCGTTAGCGGCGCCGGCGAAGTTTTTTGGTTGTCTTATATTATATTGTTTGTGCTTTGAAGAATTAGAAGTATCTTTTGAGAACATCATTGATGGACCAGCTGATCTTGAGTAATCGTCGCTATATCTTGCAAGGCCAAGTATTGTTGTAGCAACGTCGACGTCTTTCTGAATTGATTCAATATTTTTTCCGTCAATCATGTACGTAGCGCTGTCAAATAACGCCATTATACCATTATTAACAAAACCAAAACCATCATTATTATCGTATTCGGTATCATCATGTTTATAAATTTTACCTTCTACTTCAATAAATGCTTCAGCGGGTAGGAAACACCTACTTGTATCCTGAACCTGTAGTTCGATTCGTCCACGCTGATCTGGCAGTCGTGCGTCGTAAGAATAATACTGATAATCGCGCACAGACTCATCTTTGAGAACTGGTGCATCCATATCAAACGCGGGGTCAGATATGCGCTTAAACATCTTTATTGTTATCGTCTTCGTCTAACTCGAAGACCACTTCCTGCTATCAGACTAGCGGTTATATTTTTTTCCTTTTCCCACATCGGGATATCAGCTAACTCCGCTAGTTTTTGATTAGCTGCTTGATTTATTATTTTACTTACACTTGCGGGCATCACTTCAGTGCTAGGTAATTTCACAGGTCGGGTCGGTCTGCGTATTAATCGTGATAGTCTATCTTTAATTGCTGAAAACGCTTTGCTAGCGAGATTACCAACAGCGCCTATACCTTTTTCACGAACAACATCAATAGCTTTCATTCCTAGTTGTTTTGCAATCGGTATTGCTTTTGGGGCTATTCTTCTAAACAGACCCTGAATAACATCACCTAGTCCATCTCCGTAGGTCGTTTTGTATACTGGTAATCGAGAGTTTATTACCCTGACCATGGTAGGTCCACGAGTATTATGTATGATCATTTTATTATTAAGTGACTTTATCAGTAATTACATACTTAATCACTATGATACTCATCGGCGATTTCATTAATGAGAGACTGATATACATTAATATCCATGATACCGCCTGTAAATAATCGTTTACAAATATCAGCTGCTTCATTAATGATTTCTGGGGAATTATTACCAGCTCGTTTTCCTCCAATGAGAATTTCTAGTCGATCGACATCAGCAAGGACATTATTGGGACAAGAAATAAAACCACTTCCTAAACCACTTCCAGTTGCGCCTGGAGCGTCTTGAAATTCTTCTTCTTCCTCTTCACTTGGTTTCGGTGGTGTTTTTTTACTTGGTTTCGGTGGTGTTTTTTGTGGTTCTGGATAATCACGAAGTGATTGCTCAAATGGTTTTGGTGTTTTTTGTTTTGGAGGTTTTTGTTGTCGTTTTTGTTTTTTCTCCTCTTTTCTTGATTGAATTAAATTATCAATTTCACTAATATAATTCTGATATAATGGATCATTATCTCTAGCTTGTTCAACATTCTTATTTATGCGATATAAATATTTTCTCCATTGATCACTGTTTTTAATATATTTATCGTGTTCAGGTTTCATTAATTTACTTCATTGACTAAAACCATCCACAGCAAACTCAGCTAGTTGATATAGTTTCAAATTTTTAATTACTTTAATAGTATCTTCATCAAATTTATTTATCAATTCAGCAGTATTTATTATTACACGACTCTTTCGTTCAGGATCTAGTGCTTCAGCACCTTCTGCTTCATCATCTTCTTCTTCAGCACCTTCAGGTTGATCTTCATCCTTAGGTATTTCCGGGACTGGCATCGCAGCAGCTATTTCGGCTGGAAGTTCACGTAAAATTTCTTTTGTCTTTTTTGTTCTTCTTGCTATTTTTTCAGTTCCTTCTGCTATTTTTCCAGTTGCTTCAGCGGTTTTCTCTAACACAGGTTGAATACCTTTAGTGGTCTCAGTGATAGGTTTAAATAATTTTTTTGTATCCTCTTCAAATTCAACTTGAGATTCCTGACGCGATTGTAGTTGTTGCTTAACAGAATCACGAACGGGTAGATATTTTTTAATTGCCTCTAGTCGCTCTCGAGCTAATTTAGCTGAGTGTGGTTCTCCGATACTCATTATTGATAATATCTATACTGGCTGTTTAATTTATAGCAGCAGAGAGGGTGAATGACATACGTACGTGACCAGATTGTGAAAAAATCTGGTCAATTAAAGAAGTTTTCATTATTAAGACAAAAACGTCTTTTTTTCAGGGAACCCTTAATTTTCAAAAATAAGGTCTCTACAAAAGTTGTAGGGTTCACCCTCTCTGCTGCTGTGCTGTAGATACTAGAATGAATGACGAGCGAGGAAGGAAGATTATTAACTATCTCGACAATCAAAGATATTTTATTCTAAAAAAATTTGTTGTGCAGACAGACGACGGCACTTGGATTATTCGTGACAAAAGTGACTTTGTCCGACTTCACACTGGAAATAATATTGTCACGTTAAATAAAAATTCCAAACCAGAAGCGTTGACAGGTATTGACAAATCATATTATGAACGAGCGTATCCTGTGACTGCAGTTGTTTATGGCATGTATCCGTTAAATGATAAACTCAATGTCGATGATCTTAAACCGATGAAATTGTCATCCTTGACAGAGTCAAGGATAAATTGTGTAACCAAGCGAATTACAGAACACTTCACAAACGCGATGCGTGGAAACGTTCTAACTGATTTACGACGTAAAATAATAAATGAGTGGGCTGAAACAGTTAAAGATACCGGAGCGTCTATCAGCGACGTTGCTGAGTTAGGAAAAAAATTGAAGTTCCCAATAACAGTGAAGACGTTAACCAGAGAGATTTTATACAAATCGAAATATGAATCACGAGGAACCACGATAGAGATTATTGATCATAATGCACATGCATGAGCATCGGCCGTAACAATATTTCCACGAGATCGAACTGTTAAATTTTTATAATGATTATATATTTGATTTTATCAGAAATATTAGTAAGAGTGACCCTGTATCCATGTGGTTATTTCAGAGTTCAGAATCCGTAAACTATGATCAGTTTGTGCGACCTAACGGAGATATTTATCGCACAAAATCACTCCACGAAGAAATGAACAAGCTTTCTTTGAAATATATTGATAATGTCATGGCTGAACAATTACTGAATAATTGTTGTATCGTTCCATCGGTTGCTGCCCACGCTGCTCAGGAGAAAAATTCATAGTCACCGACAAGATCGGAATTTCTTCTTGATGTCCAGCGCAGTTGCGTCGAATACGGACACTGCCGATTGTGGAATACTAAATACGATTATAACGACGTTATATCAGTTGATATGGTAGCATGTTATCCTGGAAGTTTTCTTCGATACGGAGAGTGTTTTGAGTATTTCAACAGATTTGGACATCCAACACACGAGATGACCAGGGTTGCGATAAATGGACCCTTGCCAGATTTTGACTTGACTGGATTTGCCTGTATAAAGTCATTCGAGTTTGCACAAAATCTCCATCCGATTGTTCATGTGTGGTTTGGAAGACATTTTTAAGAAAAACATTGGGCTCCAATAGTTTTATTACAATACATGCTTGATGTAAAAATATTGATATTGCTGAAAGTAAATGAAGCAATTATATCATATCGTCCGCAGAAAAACGTTTGGTTGCCACAACAAAAGAAATATTCCGATGATGAAAACCCTGATGCAATTGATTACGAAAATAAAGTTCCAAAAGATCTCAGGAGAAAAATAATCGGTAAATTTACTCAGGGTGGTTCGTATGATCATAAACGACGTTGCACAAGATTAATTATAGACGATGTTGAACTTGATTTTATAATTGCTGATACTGCAAGGAAAGGTACATTTATAAGTCGAAATAATGCTAATTTGTCAAACGGAACTAAATTAGGTACACTTGTGAGTTATATTGATGGTGAGTCACCGCAGTTTACTCACTTAAGATCTTCAATGTACGCGTATGTTTCAATACATTTATTATCAATGATAAAAAAAATTACTCTGATCGCAGTTAGAGTCGCAACGGATTCATTTTATATAAATAAAAAATATTCGGATTTGTTAAAACCATTACTTGGCGTTAATGAATCCTGGGGGGAATGGAGAATAAAACAAGAAAATATACTTGGTTATTCTGAATCCGCCGACAGTGAAATCAAGGAAATATATTACAAGAGTAATAATCAAATATCAAAATCATCGGTACTATCTGTGTATGATCATGTGGCCAGACATAAAACCATTTATTTCAATGGGTGTTGTGGTTCTGGTAAAACAACGCGTGTGATTGAATTATTCCTGGATAACTGTTCAAATATGATTGTTCTGACACCTACACATAGACTCGCCAGAGAAATGAATGAAAGAGGAGTAAAATCTCAAACTTATCATGGTTTCTTTTAGATGGTGTGGAGACGCATGGGCTACTGAAAGAATGGGTGAAAATACGTTCCTGGAATTATTATCTGGGATGAAATATTTACGGTATCTCTGGAAGTATTAAAAATATTTCTTGATTGGTTATTGACGAAAATTACTGCTGTGATAATGTGTTGTGATCGTGGTCAGCCACCTCCTTTTGTTGGACAGTCTCCGCATGAATGGTTAAAAACATTCGCAGATTATTATGAATAGATAACTGGTGATCATAGAGCTATTGATGAAACATTTAAAGAATTTAAAAAGTTAATCAGACTGCAGCCAGATAGAATACAGTGCAAGATAATGCGTGAAGTAATTCCAGAGACTATTATGAATGATTTTTGGAATTTGTGGAGGCCAGTTGATTTGATAGTTGCAAGTAGAAAGATAGCTCGTGATACACTGCAACAACAATTATTTATGTTACATAAAGAAACGTTTTCAAATCTACCTGTACCATTGTGTTATAACCCAGCAGATACGCGAAGACAGAATATTGAAGTTGAAAATCCAGGAATTAATAAGAAACAAAATCTTGTCCTAAATGATGTTGTTTTAGTTCCTGTTGATGTTGAGAGCGCGTTAACGATGGACAAAACTCCATGGACACTAGGATACGCTATAACGATTCATTCGTCACAAGGATTAACTATTTCTGATACAAATATTTGGAATATTGATGATCGGATCGAATGGTCAAATTTAGTTTATTTCGCGGTATCTCGAGTCAGAAGAATATCTCAGCTGCGAAGGGCTTAGACTTCAATGACACCGATGATGTAGTCACTGACGATGTCAAGGACGAAGTTGTTAAGAAAAAATTATCTGGTTATAAGCAATGTGACAAAAAATAAGCGAGACTTTAATCGCGATGCTGAATGTATTATCACACTGAAACAACGACAGAATACTCATTGTGCAAGTTATAACTGCAATATGTTGTGGGAGTATTCAAATAATAATCACAGACAGTTTACCGCAGATAGAATTAATAGTAGTCTTGGTCATACACGGGACAATGTGATGCTGACCTGTCTTGAGTGTAATCGACGTCGGGGCGCTGGACGCCATGGAGCCAGTTTACAAAAGTGAACGCGGTGGTAAATGTGTGTCTTCAGGAATTACTTGTAATTGTTCACGTACAAATCCACATTTTGGAGCAGTTGAATCGAGTCTGTATATTGCAGGTCTACCCGTCATTCTAACCACGGTGGAAATTTTATGTGTGGTCACACTCCAGATAGGACCAGTTGCTCTTTTTTTACCCCCGTCAAGTTCACCAGGTTCATATAAATATCTTACAGTCACATTACCTACTATTGGTTGTTTTGAAAAGTCATGTCGTTGGATTGGTATATATTTCTTTGTGATCGCATTTTCAGGCTTCATAGAAGTTGCACGAGTAATTTCGTTATTTAACGCAGCTATCATACTTGGTAATCTTGCAACCCATTCACGAGATCTCGTATCTGCCTGAACTATTTCCTTTGCATATTGATATCCAAATAACCGCTCAGCAAGTGTTCGATTAAATCGTTCAACAATTACCTGATCACGATGAACTGCGGTGTGTCCTCGTCTGATTTTGACATTATGTTTTCTCATCAGCGATGATACTGCATCAAGAAATTCTTTGCCAGGATCAACCTGTAATAATTGTGGCCATCGCAGGGATCCTCGTTGATAAATTCGTTCAAAAGCAGATGCAACTTCAGTTGCTGTTTTTCCTGATAGTGGTTCTGTTTCTTTACATCTACTTGCAACATCAACGACGGTTAAAGCTTATTTATATGTGCCTGTTTGACGTCTACAAATTTTAATAGTATCATGTGTTAGAAACAAAATATCTGCTTGATGAACTTCATTGGGAGCACTGACATCAAAATGTGCGTACTGAATTTTTTAGGTGGTGGTAGATAGATTGGCCATATTGCCTGTCGTCCTAACCAATTTGCAGCAACAGAAAGTGAAACCTTTGCTGCACCAGCAAGTTTACTAACCGCTGTTCTACCCCTCCAATATCCTCTTGGGCTATAATGAATCGATTCCATTATGATAATAATCAGTTGATTAATTGCCTGCCCCTAACACCAGTTTACCTTTCATCGCAGATATTACCAGAAAACTAGCGAGTTTTTCTCTGAGAGAATTACTTTTTATAGAATTCAGCGTGTGAGTGAACTTCACATCTGCAATACGTCGTTGTTGTAAATATTTGCTTTTATATGCAACGTCATGAACAGGACACGCTTGATCAATTGCGTTTATTGGATAATCTCCACGTCTTGGTTGGTCTCGTTCGTCAAGTCGAATATCAAGTCGGGTTCCAGGACCACAGTAGTTATATCCAGGAAGATATTTCTCACCAGGGTATTTAGCCCATGGAGTGCCTGGTAATTTTCCCAGTGAAGCAGCGATATCACCGCCTGTCTTCAGGCGAGACGAAATAAAGTTGTATTTTTTTACCACATTTCACACACTTGCCTGTAAGTGCACGCTTTTTATTTTTTGTTATTATTGTTGTTAATCCATTGGTTGGGATTTTTGCTCTACATCGAGCACAATATAAATTCATATAATTTATTATATGGATATAATTGTCTTCTCAGCGACATGAAAGCAAGAACCAGTCAAACATCATCCAGCGCTACCAGATTCTATCAGGATGATAATTGGCCCATCTGGGTCTGGTAAGACGCAATTGTTGCTTAATCTGATAATGAGATGGCTCTATTGGGATAAGTTATATTTAGTTGCGCCATCTGTAGATGATCAAAGATGTTATGAAGTACTTAAAGATTTTAATGAAAATGCAAAGGTGTTGGATGAAGACGATAATGATATTATTGATTTTATTACCAACATTGATGAAGCGCCATCTGTAAATGCCCTTGATGGACTTATTAATAATCTCGTAGTATATGATGATGTGATGCTGGACAAGCAATCAAATCCAGCTCGGATATTTTCTCGAGGCAGGCACAAAAATACCGACATGATTTATGTTACCTAGCGCTATACACAAATAGCTAAAGTGATCAGAGATAACTGTAATATTTTAGTTTAATGGAGTCGATACACATACTCTGCGAAACATTCATCATGCTTGGTGTTCAAGGGATATGGACATGACTAAGTTCAAAAACTTTTTTTCAAACGTAAAAGCTACCCCACACTGATTTATCACAATAAATTTACATGATCCTAGGTCGAGGTATCGTATAGGTCTTGATAAAATCTTTGGATGAAAACCAGAGCAGCAGAGAGGGTGCGACCATTGAGTAGGTTGTCCAGGTGAGGAAACAAACACGCGTGGAACGAAGGTAAAAAATGAAGTAACCCAACTGGTTGGGATTTATAACGTGTTGATTATTAAGACCATATTTTTGTTTCAGTGATTAACAATCCAAGCAAGTGGTCTGTTCACCCTCTCTGCTGCTATTTATTTATTTTGCTTTTTAATTTCTATATTTGTGTCTTCATATTCAGAGAAAACTGTTTCGACCTCTCCATTGGTCTCATCAGGTGGTAGTAACACAACTGCACATAACATGCGTCGTGTTACCTACGGATTCCCCACTACAGTTTTCCCTTCTGTACCATGTGTTCTTCATGATGTCTTTGAGCACTGTCATTTTGTACATGGAATGAAGATAATCTTTTCTATCTGCAGTTTCCAATGGCTTCTGCTAAACCTTTGCATAGGAGTGATCGCCCATGGAGTCTAGCAGTCCTTTACAGAAGTACGACTTCCTATTGCCTTGCTGAGTCCTGTACCTCAGATGGGCCTGTATCATATTTCCTCATTTTGCTAGAATACGTTGCCTGGTTTGTGGATGCTTTGGATAAAACTGATGGTAAGTGCAGTCTTTATCCATTGTCTCTAGTGATCTCAGAGTCCATGTTGAAGGTTTACCATCCAAGTATGTCACTTTTGTTTTCAGTGATGATCCCAGTCTGTTATTGAGTATGTGTATTATTGAATGCACTCTTGCCTCAAAGTTTCTGGAATAGGTCACATTTTTAGGTAATGAAACACTGATTGACCTGTTCACAGCCTCACATTTTTGTGTGTTTGTGTTTAGTCGAAGTCTTTCTACAACATCACAAGAGAGTTTCATTTTCAGATCTTCTAGTAGGATATTCTTATCATTTTCTGTCATGTTAGATGAGTCACGTGATGAGGGCTCAGTTATGATGATCGTATCCACCAACTGTTAGTACATCCTCCCCCACAGACCTTTGAATAATGCTGACATTTTGAGCAGTCTTCTGAATAACATTGAAGTTGACATTTAATTTTGTAACATCAGCACTGTTGTATTCCATTAGTTGCTTGAAGATCAAACTGCAGCGTGCTTTATGTCTTGGCTGACAATTTTCTCCTTGAGCCTTTTTCCTTCTCTTCTTCTTATCCCTGGAAACATGTTTTCACTAAATATTGCAGAATTACACCGTTTGAACTGTACACGACCAAAATGGACTAGGTCTGACAGTCGTTATACTTCCCACATTGGATGTAGAATGTTGTAAGCATCTTGGAAGCCAGCAGCAGCCTGTGCATCTCCATCTGTTGTTGCATGTCTAATGTGAATATCTTGCAGCACAAACGTTTATCCCATTTCTCTTGCCATTTCATGCTCTGAATGTGGTGCAACTGGTGACAGATTTACTGTGCAGTCAACATGGCCTCCTGGACATTGCACATCAAAACCTTTTCCCTTCAGCCATGCTCCAGTCCAACACAGATTGTTTTCTCCTGTAGTCTCCACAATGTATTGCTTCTCTGTAACAGTTTCACAGGCAATTCCAACAGCTTGCGATGAACTTTGACCAGGTTTCTTTTCATGCCCAAAGCTAATGGCACCTTGCGTCAAAAGCAACATTTATTTGTTCCGGATGCTGACCACTACACATGACATTAACGTGTCTGACTAGTGTCAGTTTGTCTGCCATCTCCATTTTATTGAGCTCCACAGTTGCTTTGCCTACAATGTTGGAGACCTTTTTTATACAAGTAATGCTAGGTGGCGGAATGTCTCTGCCTGCATGCAAGTATCGAGCCCTGGTGTTGCCCATTGGCGTATCTTGTAGTCCAGCTTGAAACATCATTTTTACAGCAGATTACCATGGCAATGAATGATATCATTACACATTTCAACATCTTTTTTTTCATGCAGATTATACGTGTCCCATCATGCTCATTCAATTCTGTATCTTTCAGGTCCAGTTTTGCTTTGGATGATGATAGTAGAATTTTTGCATACCCAGGTGTGCCATTACAGTATGATACCTGAACTGACTGGAGACCCCCGTTTGTTGGCTTTGTCACTGCTATGAGAGAACACTTGTCTGCATCCATTCTTCTGGTCACTGGAACAGATGCAGCACTGGAACTTGGTAGAGTATCATCAGTCAGATATCTGACTCCTTTGTTATGTGGAATATTTCCAGGTTTAAAAAAGGTCGTCTTCCTCTTCTCGTACCCTTTCATGGTTTCAGTTACAATAACTGCATGTAAATCACAAGAACTATCATACCTCTCTTACTTATATAACTAGGAACAGGCAAGCTTTCAGAGAACTACACCAATTCTTCAGTACTATTGGAAGTCTAACATATGAGGGCTCCTCCCCTTCATGGGTGGAAATGATATCATTTCCTTGGTTAGTACCGCTAGCTAGTGTATTTAGATGCTACCAGATTTCAGGTGTTACCTTTTATTGATAGGCCCTGGTTTAATTGCTTCACACCTGCCACAGAACAAAATTTGTCAACTTCACGTTATAAATTTTCATTACAATTTAAGTTAAATTTAAACTTTCGTATAAAAATATGTATCAGTTTTTAAAATTGAATTTTCTGGGAAAGTTCAACAGACAAGTTTAATTTCTAGTATTTTCCAGATTGTTGTTGGGACTAAAAACTAATTACTGTTTATTTGAATTTATCTTGATAAGCAAAATCACAATTAAACTTTAAGTTTTGTGCATTTTTGACATTCGGCCATTTGGATTTGGCTTGTGCTGTGTTACAGTGGTGTCAGATAAAAGCCTGTAACTATCCTATTCATGGATGAAAACCCTTAAAACTTTGCAGCAGTATTTAAGAGACATTGATTTGATCACGGATGGAAGTTTTGTCCACTCAGGTGAAATTGTCTAACCCTGTCAGGAAGTGGGTCACAAGTAGTAATTCCAGTTCAGTACCCACGAATGTAGTTCCAGTCTATTTTTAGAACATGTTTTCCTCTCTCATTTTGGTGGTGATAGAAGAGCAATATTTATGCTTCTTTGATAGGGATTTAAAAGTAATTGTTTATTCTTGATAATATGAGCTTATGGTGTGGTTGTCTCTGTGTATTTTGGCGACAGTGCACAGTGAGTAATAAGGCCTTGGTGATGATCCGGAAGTGAAATCTGTGTTCCATTGCATGCTGCTTTGTTTACACTCCAGTCTCTCAAAACAATGCCGCTGAACCTTTGACAAGAACGTCACCTTGAAGTCATCTCTGAAGGTATTTTAGATTAACATATGATTTGTATTGATTGTCACACAGTGGAAAGTTCAGTATTGAGAAACAAATGTAGAGAATATATAATATAATTTATTGTGTTCTATGTCCAGCGGCAATACCTACGGGAAATGCTTCTTCCGCAACCTCCATTCATTAAAAAGCTCGAAAAGAAAGGGCAGATAATGAGATTACCGAAAAAGGCTATAGGTGGTAGGGTCCAGTTTAGTAAATTGGCCCTTGGCAAATTTCTTAACTTAAAGCTAGGGCGTGACTGTTTCAGCTAGTATTGTTTACTAATTAAAGATATGGATATATTTGTAAACTAGGTGTTTAGGGCTTGTGTTGTTCTTGAAATTGATGTCAGGCATGTACACCTTCCATAGTTACTCTGCAGTATGTGGATAGTGAAATACCAATAGTCGGCTAGGAAAAAGAGCTAGCCTCGCATAGCAGTAAACACATGGGTTTGGGGCAAGTAGAATATCTATAAACGGCATGGATGACAACTATTTTCATCTGCATCAGCCTGTTTGGTACACACTGTTTTGCAGAACTGTCATCTAGGAAATGGTATTGTGTTTGCACTGTGAGCATCACATGGTGTCAAAGATGACCTTCGGACATGAAAATTGCAGATATAAATTTGGGTTTGGGGTGCAAAAACTTTTTCTGCTGTGAACTACCATTGACTTCTCTGGTCAAGTGGATAATATTCTTATGCTGTGTTATAATATAGGTATCCCTAAATATGGACTTGTTTTTACTTCACCTGTGTATTTGATTTTTTTATGATTTTTTTATACTAGGTCGCTGATTGCGGCATTAAATTTGTACATAATAACTGGCTCCTGCCCCCTTAAGGAAAACTGATAATTTTTATTGGTACAGTCAGCAACATCTATTATACTTTTCTGATTCTTTGTGTATATTTGAATAATTTTTATGCATTAGCTTCATTATATTTCCTTCCTTTTTCCATATATCACTTAGTGCTGTATGTAATGCTCCTTGGAGAGGGAGGTAACTGTGTTTTGTACCTCAATGTGAGAACTGTTTGCATCATGGCAAAGTAGCATATTTTGGACTTAACTTACTAAATATGGGAACAAATTGGTGACCATAATGTATTGTCTTGCTCTTTCTGTAGTTGTGAAGATTTGTACCCGTATTTTTATGAATATTATTCACATTTCAATACAGACACACAGAAACAATTGCATAACATGTCAACATGCATTCTTAAAAGTAATTTAACTCCACAGGAGCGGATAGACTTCAGAGGAATCATAGATAAACATACTGTTGTGAATGAATGTCACCAGTGGAACGGTCTTAGAAATAGTGATGCATATAACATATTGCTTGCTATATTTTGGTGAGAAGAATGAAAGTTTTAGCACACAGACGTAGTTTCTACCTTCATGACCCCACTGTGAAGTTGACATAAGAGATTCATATCTCACACTTGGGTGAAAATAGGAAATGTTTCAATGTTATGTATATCTCTTGAAAATTTCTAGGTTCAGTTAACAAAGGGGAAAAAAAATTAAAATTAAGTGGCAGTTTCATGCATTGGACAATACACATACAGTTTCTCCTCTGAAATTCTTATGTTTTCACTGAATGTTAAAAGTACATCAATATCACTTGTTTCTTTTCTTTTTGCAGGTCTCAGTTTGCATGGTAAAAGATTAGGATTAATTGGTTAGTCATGCTGAAAGAAACAATAGCTTGAATCTCATCCAGATAATCATTCTGATCTAAGTGCACAAGAGAATGACTTTGACGGGCAGATTTAGGTTCCGCAGGAGTTGTTTTATGGCACATGCTTATTAAAAGCCAAGCAGGTGAAATGCTTTTAACCCTGAACTGAATTTTCCACTGTAAATATTTGTTCTATGCCTTATCGTATTATTTACTATGATTTTGTAAACTCCAGAAATTATTAAAGTCAATTGTAAGTGAATTGATGTCTGAGAAGAAATTTTTCTGTTAAATTGTATTGATTAATTGTATATGTATGGTCAGTTTCAGTGGCTATGTATCAATGAATTTATTTGATATGTCACTTTGTAACTTTAACAGTATCCCACACATCCGTATATCAATATTCCAGCATGGTCTAGTGTTAATTGATTAAACTTTGATCTCTCCAAATTAGCTGGACTGTTGTTGTGATTACCCCCCCCCCAACACACACCCACACAACATTGATGCTGCTATTAGCATCTCCAGAATGATAATGAAAGGTTAGGAACTGTTTGTTTTATATCAGTCTAAAAGTACTTATAAAGCACATTATTTACTTAAATGAGTAATTTCTTTAAGTTTGTTAGAAGAGTTTATAGAAACCTTTCACTTCTTTCACTGACAACTTACAGCATTTCTGCCATTCACTCCTAAAATGTATAACTTCCAAATCTCTTCTTGACATTCATGAACCATTGTAAAGGAATTTTGATTCTGTCCTGATGCTATGGTGGTAAACAAAGACCAAAAGAATTGTAGGTTGCAAACAATTTGAAATCTTTCAAGAAATGCAGTAAGTCATAAATCGCAATGTAAATAATGCAGTGTTTTTTGCGGCAAAGTAGTCACTTTTCTAAAAGCGTAATACCATTTTAAGTTTTGCGCACAAAAAGTTTTCCTTTATACCATTTTACTAGATAATGTCTAAATATGTGATATGTACACAACTTTTGACATAAACCATTTTCAGCCAAATTCTTAAGGTGGCAGGGTCCAGTTTC
Source organism: Megalonaias nervosa (assembly GCA_016617855.1). Lineage (NCBI taxonomy): Eukaryota > Metazoa > Mollusca > Bivalvia > Unionida > Unionidae > Megalonaias > Megalonaias nervosa. Next base: position 15,513 of record JAECUM010031246.1, read on the forward strand.
GTAAATTGACCCCTGGCAAATTTCGTAACTTAAGGCTATGGTGTGACTGTTTCAGCTCTTTTTGTTTACTAAATAAAGATATGGACATATTTGTGAACTAGGTGTTTCGGGCTTGTGTTGTTCTTGAAACTGATGTCAGGCATGTACACCTTCCATAGTTACTCTGCAGTATGTTGATAGTGAAATACGGCTAGGAAGAAGAGCTAAGGAAGTTTCGGAAGGGGGTAAAAACACATATAAATTAATAAGGGATTTTTATACAAAGAACCAAAGATGTAAAGTAGAAAGAGAAAATTGGGGGGTGGATTGGAATAACTCTTGGACGAATTGGGCAAATATTAAATCTTTAAAAATCCAAAGTATTATTTTTAAATATCTTCATGATGTTTGGCTTACTGGGGAAATTGCAAAAAGAAAGAGGATGATTAAAGTAATACCAAAGTGTCCCCTATGCAAAGTGAGCAATTTTACAAAACTTCATGTTATGACAGAATGTAAAAATAAAAAGGGGGCAAGGGATAAAATTATTGTCTCTATAACCAAATTAAATAAATAACAGAGAAATAGAATATTATATCTAGATGCGAAATTTGATACAAAAAAAAAAACGCTTTTCGATTTAATTGACTACATAATTGACACTATGAGAGAATGTCGACAGGTTATTGTTATACGCAAATAACCTGTCCCATTTAAAATATTTAAATTCTTGACATTTTTGGAATCTAACCGAGACTTTAAGTTCTCATAAAAACATCTATTTCCCTGGTAATTTTTTTATTTCAAGTTTTCATTTTTCATTTTCCTTTTTTTTTTTTTTTTTCCCTTTTAAATAATTTTCTTACTAATCAACCCTACATAACTGGAATCCTAGTACTAATATATTTAGATAAATAATTTTCCTCTTAAATTTCTAAATTTTTTGTAAGTGTATAGAAATTATTTTTATAGGTAATATACAGAACAGGGTATCTGCACATAGATGAAGTAGGAGACAGAAACGCCACCGGGCTATACCACAAGGCGCTACGCGAAGTGGGAAGGCCGGTGGAAGAGCCTCCGAAAAAGACATGTGCAGAAAATGGA
>JAECUM010031247.1:0-37936 GCA_016617855.1 Megalonaias nervosa
ACTGTATAGGGACAATGGGAAATTTTGTACAGCGACAAGAGGAATGTCACAGGTAGGGTGACGTCACAGTACTGGACAGTTGCAACAATGTAGCAAGGACCGTGACGTCATGCCACCTGTGTCATTTCTATATAAAGTTTGAATCATTCGCGTCCGTGTTTGTGTATAGCAAGTACCGTGACGTCATACCACCTGTGTCATTTCTATATAAAGTTTGAATCATTCGCGTTTGCGTTTGTGGATATTATAATATTATACCCAAATTATACAACTGACTAAAAAAAAAATTTAGATAACAGAATAATGTTTTCGTGAGTTAAAAGATAAATTATACAATCGAATAAATTTTTTAGGCAAGAAAGAATAAATATCTTTTCGAGACAGTGGAGTGGCCCTGAAAAGGGCCGTTGTTTGTTATGTTAACACCACTCCGTTAACACAGAGGGCATCTCACTGATATTCTCTTTCTCAAACTTCGTCTAACTTCTGGACCGTAGATGAGGACTCGCTTCAGACAGCCTTGTCTTTCCACATAGGTCCTTCTTTTCCAAACGCTTGTCTCGGTGATCCTAACGATTCTACATGATGATCTCACATACATAGGTAAGTCCGTACGGAACAGCATCGACGATACGAGGGTAGACGATTCAACGTTGGTCCACATCTTTGTGACGAGAACAGGTGAAAGGAATGAAATGAACCTCGTTTATTTATAGTGGAAGAGCGGATCGAAACGGATTGAAATTGTTCACCAATCCCAACACGTGTTACAAAATTCACTCACATCGCAGAGTGTCTCTTCCAATCCGAAGAGAGCTACCTCTGACGACACATTCCCTATATAGGTGCGCTAGCGTCTGTGTGCAGTGAATCGATGCGACATTGTTTTGTGAAACATGACTGAAACAAAGAAGACGATGAATTGGGGTGCACCGGCTTTGGAGACGCAAAGCGATGGCATAGCAGCGGCTACCAAAGTAAACACAGCACTACTTCCAGAAGAGGTTGATTTCAACTGGGATTTAGTAGATTTTCTCTCTTCGCAAGAATTTGTTCCGGTACCAGTACCTTCGCCACTTTCTCCTTCTTTACCACACGTCGAGGATTTTAAACAAAGAGAGAAAGAATAATTGGAGAAATTTTTACAGCAGCAGAAAGAAGCAGAGCATTTCTCCTTGAACAGCAACAGCGAGAAGAAGAGGCAAGAAGGAAACGACAGGAAGAAGAAGCAGAGAAGAAACAAGGTCTAGGAGAGAAGGAGAACAGTGAACCTCAAACGGCAACGGTACTTTTGAACATTTTGGCCGAGTTAAGAAGTCTGAAACAAATGTATCAGACTTCTTTATTACGACCCAAGAGAAAAAGACCTTCCCGAGCCAAACAGTCTAACCCTGTTACTACACCGGAGATACCACCCCTAGTGATTTCTACCAAATCATTGACAGGAGCAAGTCCAGAAGTACGCCTTGGCCGTGGCAAAGGCTGAAGGCAATTAAAGCGGATTGCTTCTCGTTCCAAAGTTTGTTTTGTTTAAAGAAACAAACACCCAACGATCCTTTTCAGGGCCATTCACTTCTTTCGAAAAGAGAGACTATTCATTTTGCCAAAATCAATGAAAACTCAAAATCCCTTGTTTAACCCTATGATGTACGTGTGTGAGTGCGTGAGTGTAGGCCATATTATTCTAAACAGTCAAAACCAAGAGACACTTACGTATTTTTTCAGTCTGGTCTATTCTGGTACAAATATTTACAATTCAATATCACAACATAACACAACACTTTTTAAAAAAGTTCATAGACTTCTTCTGTGTCTTTTTCTTCTTTCACTTTCTCTGTTTTCTGATTTTCTTCACTTTCACAGTTTTTTCCTCCTCTTCTTCCTCACTTTTTTCTCGTCTTCTTTCTTTTCTGTCTTCTCTTTCTGAACGTGCCGGGGTTTTTCTTTTGCCGAGGGCACCTTTTTTTCTTCTTCCTTCTCCTCCTGCTCTTGTTCTTTCTTAGGACAGTCTGAAGACTAATGTCCTTTCCCTTGACAATGATAACAGGTATCATGAATTTTGTCTCTTCTGACACTGGTCTTGCTTTTTTGACGGTCTGGACGTTCTGTAGCCCAATGCCCTTTCTTCTGACAGATATAGCAAACATCTTGACTTTTATCTCGAAAGGAGGGAGAGTAGTCCGTCGGCTTGTCTGAAGAAAACTTTCTTATGACACCTCGCAAAGCTCTAATCAGATGTTCGATTTGTGTGGGTTCTTCCATCGTGCTGGTCAGCTTGAGAGCGAAATGAATACTAAGAGGGAAGGTACCAGCCCTTTATATATACACTGAGTCTGACATGGATACATAGGGGTACATGGCGTTTCAAATGTAGGCATTTGACTTTTTGCAGTCAAGATGAAACGATCGCATCATTTCGTAAAGAAAGGAGAAGAAAGTAAGAGGCATAAACGTGATTTATCGCCTAGCACAGTAGCTAAAGTCTTGGCTCAAATTCATGCCAGCGATTTTGAAGATGAGATCAGTGAGCCAGAATCCAGACCCAGAGAGTCCACACCAAGTCAAAGTCTATCACTACCAGTAAACCCTAAGAAGTAATACCACATTCGAGCGACGGACAAACGCTCCTCTAGAAAATTTAGAACCACAGCCTACACATACACGGTTAAGTTTAAAGATTTCAAGTCCGACGTACCGTTAGAAAAAGCAGAAGGGTTCATCACCGATGTGTGGGATTCTTTGTTAACCACACTGAAACAGCAATGTGAAGCCAAAGAAGACGATCGCTTGAGACTTTCCATTCATCACTACAGTTTGAAGTCACCCGTTTGGATCGAGTTTAGCAGTCCAGCAGAATTGACACCTTCCAAAGTCATGGACAAGATTCAACACGTACAACAATCCAACGACAACTTTCATATTACCGACGGAAAAGCGACACTGTTCATGACCCACGTGTCTCTTCCCCAAGGGACAGGACATGGCAAAAAAAGGTGTTCTTGGTAGACAATCTTCGCAGCATCAAGCGCAGCATCGTTCAAATTAACAACACTCAAGACAAGATGTGTTTAGCCCGTGCCATCGTGCTGGGTCGAACGTATGCCGACAAGAACGACACGGCAGAATGGAAAAGAGCCTGGCATACTACTAAGATATCTAGTCAAGCCAAACAACGAAGAGAAGCAGAAATCCTGTTACAGCAAGCAGAGCTATCCAAAGACATCCTGTGGCATTCCTGAAATGCAAAAATTGCAAGACGTCTTGGCTCCACGCTACACCTTGAAAGTACACCCTCAAGAAGTGCGCGGACCTCTGTTGTTTCAAGAAAAAAATTCAAAGCCGGAAAATACATTCACGTCTATCATCACGATGAACATTTCGATGCCATTACCAGTATCACTGCATTCCTGTCATACAGTTATTACTGTGAGAAATGTGACTATGACTATAACAATCGAGAACAACACAAGCATTGCGGATCGAAATGTGAGGGATGTTTAGCCTCTAAGCCCTGTCTGGACGAAGGACAAGAACGAGTGCATTGCCCAGCTTGTCAGCGCACGTTTGTCAGTACAACCTGTTACCAACAACATCTAAAGACGCAAGGTTCACAGCAGAAATGTGCTTGTCAGCACCTGAGATTGTGCCCTACTTGTGGACAAGGCATACGTACCAATAATGCCAAGGCGAACGTCATTCAGGAAAGAAGCGATGTCACATTTGTCGCCAAATCGTGGACTTGGAACACCAATACTACATTAAAAAATACCAATCCAAACACGAAGAGGAAGATAATGACCAGAAGAAAGGCCATTTCATCTTTTTCGATTTCGAATGCATGCAAGAGACTGGCATTCACATTCCTAATTTCTGCGTGGCTCACCGAGCGTGCGAGAAGTGCATCAAAGAACCTATCTTTAGTCCTAGCCCTCACTGTAGCAAGATTCCTGGAGGACGTGAAAACATCTTTCGGGGACCAAACACGCTGACCGATTTTGCCCAATGGATCTTAGACCCTATCGACGAAACGTGGAGACAAGAAGACATCGAACGTTACGGAGATTGTCATCGCTATGCCACGGTGATGGCTCACAATTTCTCGGGATACGATGGGCAGTTTCTTTTGAGATACTATACGGAACAAAGTACCGAACGTCTGAAAGTGACTTTGAACGGAGCCAAAATCATTTCCATGCAAGTGGGTCAAGTGCAGTTTAAAGATTCGATGAGTTACTTGGCCATGCCTTTGAGTCGCATGCCTACAACGTTTGGAATGACAGAAATGGCCAAAGGCTATTTTCCACACTTTTTCAATACCGAAGCTAATCAACATGCCGTTCTACCCCATTTGCCTGAGGCTCACTACTACGACCCCGACAACATGCGTACCGAACAACGAGAAGCTTTCTACGCTTGGTACCAGACTCACGCCTCGGACCCTTTCGACTTTCAGGAAGAAATGTTAAAATATTGTCATTCCGACGTGGACATTTTACGGCGTTGCTGTGGAAAATTTCTAGAACTGTTCATGGAACACGGTGGGATCGACTCTTTGAAAGAAGCTTGCATCATTGCCAAAGCGTGTTCCTTAGTGTACCGTCAACGATTCATGCCCGAAAACACCCTGGCTGTCGTCAGTCCTCAAACAACCAATTTTGTCAAACGTCAATACTCAGTCAAAGCCCAACGCTGGCTACATTACTTGTGTGACAAGGAAGACAAATGGATCCAACATGCTCGCAACGGAGGAGGCGAAAAGACCATCGGAAGGTATTCAGTGGATGGCTGGGACTTAGAAAACCCCAAGATCGTGTACGAGTTTAACGGGTGCTTATTTCACGGATGTCCTATCTGCTACCCTCAACGTAACACTAAAAATCAGTTTTTACAACAGACCATGGAAGACTTGTACCAGGCCACTTGTCAGCGACGCTTGAAGTTAGAAGAGCAAGGATACCAAGTGGTAGAAATGTGGGAACACGAGTACGACCAGCGATTGAAAACCGATTCCGAGTTTAAGCGTATCGTGGAATGTTACAAGCTGGTGGACCCACTGAACCCGCGGGACAGTTTGTACGGAGGACGGACGAATGCCACCTGTTTGCTGTACCAAACCGACGAGGAGAAAGGAGAAGAAATCAAATACTTGGACGTGTGTTCTCTGTATCCGTACGTGTGCAAATATTGTCACTTTCCTGCAGGGCACCCGCAATTGCTGACGGAACACATCGACCTGGACAACATTCGCCAATACGAAGGATTGATCAAGTGTAAAGTCTTGCCTCCCACGTACTTGTACCATCCCGTTTTACCTCACCATTGCCAAGGAAAACTGATGTTTCCCTTGTGCCGTACTTGTGCCGAAACGTTCAACCAAGGCCGACCATGTCAGCACACTCAGGAGGAACGCGCCTTGACAGGAACGTGGGTCAGCGTGGAATTGTTCAAAGCTCTGGACTTGGGATACCAACTGTTAGAAGTGTACGAAATTTACCACTTTCCCAACACACAAAAATGCCACAAGGGCGACGAGACTCAAAAAGGCATTTTTTGCAGACTACGTGAATGCCTTTTTGAAACTGAAACAAGAAGTCAGCGGCTATCCTTCGTGCTGCCACACTCCCGAAGACCAAAAAAAAATTCAAAGAGAAATACTGGGAGCAGGAAGGCATCCCTTTAGACCACATCGAGAAAAACGAAGGAAGGCGATTTTTTGCCAAAGTGATGTTAAATTGTTTGTGGGGCAAAATGGCACAACGACCGTGTTTACCCAAAACGGAGTATTTGACAGAACCTTCTCGTTACTTCAAGATGAGTCACGACAAAACTAAATACATGAAACACGTGGACGTCCTTCGTGAGGACTTGATCTTAGCCAATTACAAAGAAGAACTGGACTTTGTAGAAGCCGACGAATTTGGAAATGTCATCACTGCGGCTTACGTGACAGCCCATGCTCGCTTAAAACTGTACGAAGCTTTAGAACTGTTAGGAGATCGTGTGCTGTATTTTGCCACGGACAGTTGCATCTACATCGATCGCCTGGGTCAACCTCACACTGTCATCGAAGGAGACCGTTTAGGAGCCTGGACTGACGAGCATCCCGACAGCAATATTGTAAGTTTTGCAAGTGGCGGTCCCAAAAATTATGGCTACGAATACCGTAACCCTCAAGGAGAAGTACACACGGAGTGTAAAGTGAAAGGATTGACTCTCAGTTATCGCACCAGTCGACTGGTGAACTTTGGCGTCTTGAAAGAAGCCTTGCAGTCTGTACAGGATGGAAATTTTAAAGTGACCACCCACGAGCCGCACAAGACTGTACGTTTACCCACACACCAAATCGTTAGCCGGCCCTTGGAAAAAGTCTATCAAATCGTGTACCAGAAGCGAGTCGGCTTCACAATCACTACACTTTACAATACGGTCACGACGATATTGGCCAGCATATAAAAGTGGACAACGTTCAAGACCGATAATTCATTGTGACTACCATTGCCAAGCGAGAAAGATGAATCCTTTCAAACAGCAAGTTTCAAGCAAGAACAAGCTCGAGTGCGATACTGTGCCTTGCGATGGCAGGGATGCCGTACGCTATGACCTTAGCAATTCAGTACCACATCATGGAAATTTTGCTACGACTGTACCACCCACGGAAAGTGATGCCGTGCGTGTCAAACCTGATGGATGCGAAAGCGATGCCACTCGTTATCGTACACCTTTGCACTTTACTGGTTCTCATGGTGGATGTCATCATTATGAAACCATGCGGCTACCACCCTACGGATGTCATGTAAAACTGAGCAAACTCCTGCATATTTCACCGTACCCTCATCGAAATGAACCTGTGAAAGAAGAATATTCGTTCCCTGTGCGTTTGCCTGAATACTGCGACTTTGAAAGTCAGATCCAAACCTTCCGAGGAAAATGGCCACAATATCTTGGAGGATTTACCCACGATGAATTAGCTAGAGCTGGACTGATCTACTTGGGCGAAGGGGATAAAGTCCAGTTCTTCAGTTGCGGTGTGTCACTTCACGAGTGGGAGAAGACAGATTGCGCTTACCTGGAACATGCTCGATGGTCTCCAGATTGTCACTACCTACCTTTAGTGGCACCTCGTCATTGAAGTGGGCATACCATGTCGTTTACCAAACAAGCTGCTTGGCTAGGAGTCAAACATTGGACAACCCCTAGACAAGTATTTAAACCCCATGATGTAGAAAATAATATTCAAAGATTACCAAGCGAATTGCAAGAGAAGATCTACAAGGACATTTGACAGGGACTTGCCAGAGCCAAATCTCAATTAGTGACTGTAGAACTTTTGTGTCGAGAAATTCACAAAAGGAAATTGACAAAAGTCAACAAACAAGTCCGATTTCTCTGGATCAAGGGTGCGTTCTTCCTACTATTTCGCTTTAGACCATTTACATTTGAAGATTTTATTGACATTCTTGACCGATTCCTGGAATGGCAGTGGTCAGAAATTACTCACTACGTTCATTACTTTCGCTCTAGGAGAAGTGTTTGACTGACATGGTTATGGATACTTTACAAGGGAACATTCGTGGTTTGCCTGTGGAATTGAGAGAACTCATTTATCGCAAGTTCGTCAAAATACAAGTGAAACGCAAAGAACCATTACATCCGTTACGTCACCGATGTTTGAGCCGCTGATACCTAAATGCAATAAGAGGACTGATTCTGATGAAAGTGTTCCAGTGGTCAGACATTGATGAATCGCTTGAAATTCATACTTTTTTGGATGTCGAAGGAAAATCCTGCAAGGTCGTAGTTTAGAACTGATGGATTGCTTGCATTTCGACATATGGTTGCAAGACAAGTATTTGCTGAACGGAGTGGATATTCGCCTGAGACTAACCGAAGCAGTGTCGCTTTCCATTTGATGGCTCATGCCAACGAGTACAAAACCATCATCCAAGCAGCCAGACTTTACGAGCGTCGCGTAGAAGTGTTACCTAAAGCGGGAAACGACATCAGTCAAACATTGAGCACATCGACCGCCAAGTATCCTATACGACGTGTAGAAGTGAAAACGTTCACCATTGCTGCTGCACTCCGATCCAAGATCGAAGATCATCTTTTCCAAGGACAGTTACCCAAACGTTTAATCTTTGGCATCGTCAGTAATGCAGCCCTCAACGGAGCCCACGATCAAAATTCTTTCCAGTTTAAGCACTACAGAGTGTCCAAGATCGAAGTCAGTCGCGATGGCAAGACCTTGTGTACCAGACCCTTCGAACCTAACTTTGCCCAGAAGAATTACTTGAAATCGTACTTGTCCCTGTACGAAGCTACCGGACAACTAGGAACCAACACTAGTCACGGTATTTCATACGAAGATTATGTAGGATGTTACACTTTGTGGGCCTTTGATTTCACTCCAGACCAAGGCAGCGACGAGGTACATTTCCACCCTATAAAAGCTGGTCAACTGCATGTGGAACTTCAGTTTGCAGAAGCTCTCACCGAGACGGTCAACGTCATCTTGTATGCCGAATTCGATAATACCACAGAAATCAACAGTTTGAAAGAAGTCATTCTAGACTATTAGAAACAATGGAAGACTCCTATCCCTCATTGAACGATAGAGAATCTTTGGAAATGGAATGGGAGGATAGCGTGAAAAGAGAACCTCAAGACCAAGACAAAGAGAACGAGGTAGTGGTCACGTCCAGATGGCCAGAACAAGAACAACATTTAGTGTCCTGTTTTGCTAAACACCTGGCGGATACAATTACGGAATTGAGTAAGAAATGTTGTTATGGATGTCAAAACGATCATCCCAGTCAAATTCAGCACGATGAATGTATGATGATGAGTCAAGAAGAAAAATTGAACGAGTAACTGGACGACGCTTGGAGTCTCATCTCGGAAGAAGCAGTGTTGCATGAGTGGTATAAAGGCTTGCGTGATCATTCCTGCCCTCCATTGACTACTCTAGAGATCTATCGCATCGAAGCTCTCTTAGCCCAGAGTGCGGAGACAATGCGAAGAAACGGCTACTTGACAGAGCTTTTCAGACAAAAAGTCAGAATTGAATTGATGACTTATCATTACCTGTGAAAAAAAAAACAACACAACAAAAAATGGATACCTGGGAACTTTATTACCTTTTGAGCAATAGTTCGTATACTGCTTCTTGGAATCCTGTCGTGTGCGCTAAAGATGAACTACCTCCTCGCAAACCTCAAGACCATCAAGCTTATGTCATCAACACGGACGAAAGTCATCTCCCAGGAACTCACTGGGTTGCCGTCTACTTCCCTCAAGAGGATTGCGTGGAATATTTTGATTCGTATGGATTACCCCCTTTGAAAGACGATATCATTTGACTTTATGAGAAGAAATGCCCAGACGACACGATACAATAATGTGAAATTACAAGGCACAGATTCCATGGTGTGTGGACAATATTGTATGTATTTTCTTCATCAACGCTGTCTTGGATATCCTTTAGAACATTTAGTGACTTATTTTGATCGTCACTCTTCTAGAAATGATGAGAAAGTAGAGCGATGGTTTTGTGACCATTATGGCTATCTTTTGTCTTTAGCTAGGAAACGTAGTGTACATCAATGGCCTCATGACTTCCATCAATGGAAATCTCACATGATTTCACAACGTTGTCAACCTTGTCAAAAATAATTTGTTTGATGTTATTGTTACTTGTTAGTGGTTAGTTGTTGGTTGAATAAAAAATATTGTGTTTTGGAAAAAAAAATGTGTCTGTTGTTTGTTTTCAAAAAGCACTTTGAATATATGCTCTTTGACTTTCTCTCTATCCCTCACCATGACATTCGCTATCATAACGTTCTGACACTAAAACCGAGTAGGGATGTTTTCTATCGCGTCCGCGTTTGAACCATATAAAGCGGGTTGGTCTCCAGTCTGGGCATCCACTGTTGACTCGTCAACCTATGAACATGCCTTCCAGACTAGCCAAGCTGAACGAAGCTTACGTCAATTTACATCGTGTCAGGTTAAACCTGACACCTAAGCCTGAAGAGATAGAGAATGTCAGGATGTGAGCCATAGCCCAAGACTTGATAGAAGAGGTCTTCAGTAAGGAAATCAAGAAAGAACAAGAAGAATGGACAGAGAAGTACAGACTTCAGAAGCAGAGAGAACAGCAACAACAACAGCAGCAACAGCAGCAGCAGCAAGAACCAGACAGAGGTTTTGTCGACTGCCGTGTGGACACCAAAGAGTTCTCCTTCTCTTTCCGCAGAAGCAGACCGTATCGTATAGGAAAGCCTGCTTCCGGACGGGGACGCAATCTTAGACAGTAAAAGAAAGATTGCCATCACTCCCGTTAACAAAAAACAGCCCTTTTTAGGGCTACCCCAATACTCTAGAAAAGAGATACTAATTCAATTTGCCAAAACAAATTTGTGTTCGTGTCTTTAAAAAATAAATAGAAGTGTGTCCATAAGCACTTCGTTTCTTTTGTCAGTAAAAAAATTCACCCTTTGTTTTCTCTGTCTTGTCAAATCGTGCATGTCTGTGTTTGTAAGTAAAAAGTAAAAAAGTCAACGTGAGTGCTTCTTTTAGGTCCGCGCGTTTGATGTTTTCTTTTTGGTTATGGTAAGTTTTGGTGCCAGGGGATGTTTTCCTTCACGTTCGTGCTCCAGGAATATAAAGCAGAGCACTCTTCAGTCTGGCTACCATTGTTGACTAGTCAACTTAAAAAGAAGATGAGCAGAATACAAAAACTGTTGGAACTCCAGATGCACCTGTAGCATGCCAGGCGTCTCTTGGATGAGCTGGCTATGGAGGCGGTACAGGAGGAAGCCAGGTTAAAAGAAGAGGAGAGAGAAAAGAAGAAAGAAGAAGAGAAAGAACAGAAAAGAGGGATCCTGCCTCACCTCTTCATGAGACCTCAGTGTGAGGTCAAACCTGAGGTGAGGACACCTGCACAACCAGTACGGCCTCCTCAACGACATCCAAAACAACAACGTCAGCCACAACCTCTACCAAGAGCCGCTGTCCTCCAAACAGAAAACTGGGAGCAAGAGGCCTTGGAGGATTTGGAGAGACAGCTGCAAGAGTGGAAGCAGCAGCTTCAGCAGAATCATCCCCGGGTCTGGCATAGGAGAAGACAGAGGGAATAAGTCTTCACTATCCCTCAGACTGAAAACTGGAATAGTGAAGCCACTCAAGCTCCCTCTGCACTTCCAACCATACGCATCAATTGGGAGAATGACTGGAGCTGGCGATGCGTATGTGGGGCCAGACCTGGTAGGTGCAACCATTAGTCAGGTGCAATTGGAGTTGCAAGAAAAAACAGCCCTTCTCAGGGCTAACCAAATCTCTAGAAAAGAGAGAGACTATTCCAGTTGCCAATTGGTGTGAGTGTAGAGTAGTATGACTATAAACACTCACTCCTTTACTGTTGTGTGTGCGTGTGTGTGTGTGTGTGTGTGTGTGTGTGTGTGTGTGTGTGTTTGCATTCGCGTCCGTTGGTGTGGATAGTATAGTGTGTATGTTTTATGCACTCGCGTTCGTTGGTGTGGATAGTAGGTATGGAATGTTTTATGCATTCGCGTTCGTTGGTGTGGATAGTAAATATATGTGTGTTTTATGCTTTCTCATTCGTTGGTGAGGATAGTAAATATGGTATGTTTTATGCATTCTCGTTCGTTGGTGTGGATAGTAAATATATGCGTGATTTATGCTTTCTCATTCGTTTGTGAGGATAGTAAATATGGTATGTTTTATGCATTCTCGTTCGTTGGTGTGGATAGTATATATGGTGTGTGTTTTATGCTTTCTCGTTCGTTGGTGTGGATAGTAGGTATGGAATGTTTTATGCATTCTCGTTCGTTGGTGTGGATAGTAAATAGATGTGTGTTTTATGCTTTCTCATTCGTTGGTGAGGATAGTAAATATGGTATGTTTTATGCATTCTCCTTCGTTGGTGTGGATAGTATATAACTGATTAAACGGTGTTTAAACTAGAGTTAGGTTTAGTATCCAATTAATTTAATGTAAATAGTGTAATTGTTAGTAGTAAAATAAATTATTTACCTTGTGTGATGTGTGAGTGGTGTAGTCTGTCTAGTCCATGGTCAGAATTTCCTTTGTTCCTTTGTTCTGGGGAGTTGCAGCCACGTGCTTGTAATGTAGATTGATGTTTTTTGTCCTGGGATCACAATTTCGGCGAAATCCTTGAATAAATTCCGTGTGTGTATCCTTTTTCATCTGTTTTGTTGTTTTCTTGTGTTCCTGGATGTTCCTTGAAGTCCTAATCCAATGTCTTTGTTGAGATCGGCAGCAGCGTGGTGCACGTTCGTCCTCTTGAACCCCGAGGTTAACACCAGAATGAATGAATGGCGCAAATGACTAACTAACTAAAGGATTATAGTCGCTCTTGCACCTTTGTGCTTCTGCGACTGGTTGTGGCCCTAGGCTGGCGATAGCCCTTTACGGGGGCGCTTGGCCCCTGGCTGGGCCTTTACAGCATGTGGGAGGTGTGAGCATGGAACCATCACAGCCTCTCGTTTGACCTTTGACCTCCGACACTCAGTCTACATCCACACAGCTGGCGAGGAAAGGAGGAGACGGAACCCAGAAAATGGCCGCGCAAAAACGCCACTGAATTCGGTCAATTGCACAGGTGGTTCACACAAAGTTGGTATAGGGACACCCGTAGGCACAACTGGGACAATTAGATCAAACTCTGCCCGGCTGAGATAAAGCCAGGTAGACTTGCTCTTTGGTGGCGGGTGGGACGCGGGTTGCGGCCGGGGTGGGGGTTTGTTGCGGGGTCTGCCGTTTGGGAGCGATGTAGGAACGTCCATATTGTCCTCGGGAGCTATGATGGCACCATGCTCATACCCAGGACAAACAGCAGAAGGCCCAGCTCGGGGCCAAGCGCCCCCTGAAGGGGACTGTCGCCCAGCCTGGGGCCACAAGGAGTCGCAAATGTACACAGTACAATAAGCGACTATAATCCGAATGTCATGTCATTTGCGCCATTCAACGCTGAATATAAAAAATGGCTAGCAACATGGAGAGAATGATAAGATTGCAGGAGGTGGTAGACACACTAGGAAAGGAGATGTTAAATGAGATGACTAGAATTGAAAAGGACGAAAAGGAAGATTTAGAAGACAAAAGGAGGATGAGGGAGTGGAACGAAAAAGTAGAAAAGGAAGAAGAAAATGAAAAAAGGAAGAAACAGGAAAAGAAGGAGGAGAAGGAAAAACAAGAGGAGGAAAAGAATGAGAAGAAGAAAAAAGGTGTAGGACAGAAAATAAGAAGTTGGTGGATGAATAGAAGAACTTAGAAGAAGAAAAGAAGAAAACCAAAGGCCCTTTTCAGGGCCAGTCCACTGCCTCGAAAAGATATTTATTCTTTCTTGCCTAAAATATTTATTCGATTTTATAATTTATCTTTAAACTCACAAAAACATTATTCTCTTATCTAAATTTTTTTTAGTCAGTTGTATAATTTGGGTATAATATTATAATATCCACAAACACAAACGCGAATGATTCAAACTTTATATAGAAATGACACAGGTGGCATGACGTCACGGTACTTGCTATATACAAACACGGACGCGAATGATTCAAACTTTATATAGAAATGACACAGGTGGCATGACGTCACGGTACTTGCTATACACAAACACAGACGCGAATGATTCAAACTTTATATAGAAATGACACAGGTGGCATGACGTCACGGTACTTGCTATACACAAACACGGACGCGAATGATTCAAACTTTATATAGAAATGACACAGGTGGCATGACGTCACGGTACTTGCTATACACTATTCACAAACACGAACGCAAATGATTCAAACTTTATATAGAAATGACACAGGTGGCATGACGTCACGGTCCTTGCTACATGGTTGCAACTGTCCAGTACCGTGACGACACCCTACCTGTGCCATTCCACTTGTCGCTATACAAAATTCCCATTGTCCCTATACAGTCCCCGGGTGTGCTAGTCGCTATACAAAATTCCCATTGTCCCCATACTATCCCAGGGTGATTTTTTGTCCCTATAAATCGTGTCCCCATACTATCGGGGGGGGGGGGCGGTAATACTAATTACTATTGTCCCTATACTATCCCACTACACTACTCACTACCGTTTACTAGATCAAAGCTGAGACACTGACTGGTTCGTGATAAGGTTCAGGGCGCACTCAAGTTTAACCAGACTCCGTGAATGAAAAGTTACGCTGGCTTCAATACATCGCAAAGAACCAAAGATAACACGAACTTCGAAAAAGATTTCTTCAAACTCATGAACGCCAGCGTCTTTGGAAAGACCATCGAAAACACCAGAAAATGCAGTGTTACGAGTCTATGCTCTTAAAATAAGTAACAGAAAAGAGTGAATGACATCAAGCTTTGTAAAATTTAACAAATAATTTATTTCCGTAGAATACAAAGTGAAATGAGAAAAAAGAACTTACGGTATTGCGAATTAAATCCAAAAATAATCACAGAATCACAGAAACAAGTCCTAATAAATTCAAATCCTGAATAAAACTCAGTAAAAGTCCCGGTAAAATCCAAACACTGAAGGCGATGACGTGTCTCTTATAGCTTATAGAGTGTTGATGTGTCAAGTCTTTTGTTGAATCACAGTAATATAATTCCAGGTTTGTATTTAGTGTAAATTCCAGTGAATGTCTTTATCCAAGAATTTTAAAAGAGTACTTTAGTATTTCCAGAGAAAATAATCACTTGAATTCAATAATTTGAACAAAAAAGATTCCAGCCCAAAATAGCTGGTCACAACATATAATATACAACTTGAAAGTGCTAGATGTTGAAGCACTAATGACCACGTCCTCACAATTTCAAGATTATATCGTTCTCACCTTGACCTCAGGTTACAATGATCATTTTCTAAAAAAAAAAAAATAAGATATCTAATGGAAAATAACCTTCAAGAATGATCCTGAAGTTTACAAAATCAAAACCATACCCTGGATTACACTCAGGAAGTTCCCAAACTTTGATCCAAATAAACATATTTACTTCTTCTATTAATAATGATCCTGACATTAAGCCCGTGCAGAGAGAGAGAACAATTTAGCCATGTACCAGTTGTTTACACAAAATAAAATAAAAAAAGAGTAAATCAGGTCAAGCAGAAATGAACTCAGTTTGCAAAAGGTCAAGTCCAGCATATAATGTTATATTACAATAGCATGTAATGAAATATTTCTTTTAACTAACCAGCAAACAACTAAATCAAACATACATAACAGCAGAAACACTGAGACCGTTAAAGTTTTCATCGGATGCCTTCATGCACTTGAAAATCTTTGACGAGGAGTGAGTTGCTCTCGAGTCCAGAAAAAAAAAAAAAATAATAAAAAAAAAAAAAATCAAACTGGAGAAACCCATTTACGCTGCAGCCGCTGTACTCGATCTTTCTAAAATGCTCATGCTAGATTTCCATTATCGATTTAAGATGTCGATATACACAGATCGCACTAGTCTGCTCATGACGAATACTGATTCACACATCTATGAGATACAAACACAAGATGTTTACCAGGATATGGATGATCACCGAGAATACTTTGATCTCAGGTATTATTCAAAAGATAACCCGTTTTACTGTGCAGGTAATAAAAAGGTTCTTGGAAAGTTCAAGGACGAAACCAATGGAGTTCTCATAGTCGAATTCATCGCATTAAGATCAGAAATGTACTGTTTCACAACAAACACAGGTGTGATCAAGAAAAAAGTCAAAGGTGTCAA
Organism: Megalonaias nervosa; assembly: GCA_016617855.1. Lineage (NCBI taxonomy): Eukaryota > Metazoa > Mollusca > Bivalvia > Unionida > Unionidae > Megalonaias > Megalonaias nervosa. The sequence continues at coordinate 15,769 of JAECUM010031247.1, forward strand.
CGAATCTACTTTCAGTCACATAGCTACCACCCGCCATTACAAAGAAGCGGTAGACGCAGGTCTTCATTACACTATTAGAACATTAAAGTTAGACATCACATTGCCTATCAACAAAAAAGGAATATTCAACTTTGATAATAAAAGATACTACACGAATGGTATCTGCACATTAGCCTTTGGACATAAAAACATCAGACACCTTTCTTAGTCTAACTAAAAGCACGTTTCGTCACCCAGTATATTCACTCACACCCCATTAAACTGATTAAAGCCAACACTTTTTTCAATGCGTTTGGACACGCACCATATTATAGGTTTGAATTAACACCCATGAAACCCCCACATTTTCTGCGACTGACTGACCACCCATGAAAAAGTGGTCCAAACCCGCCCCCCCCCCATCCCCTTTTCTGCGAATAAATCCCCCCACCCCAATAAGAGGTCCAGAACCCCCACTTCACTATAATACTCAGGTGGGCAGAGTTTAAGGTGTTGGGAACATTGTATTCATAAATAAACAACATAACTAGTTATGATTGGTGCATTATGTAATAGTTGTAGTTTCTGTCAGGCTTTAAAAAATGTTGAGTCTCTTGGCAACATGTGAGATTATGTAAATTCATATCTATCTCATATTTGTATTTTTTATGATTATTTTAAAATGTTATACACAACATTGAAAAAGCATCTGTTGCTACAGAATAACTCTTAACCCTGTTTAGTTCCTGCAGAGTAATATCTCTTAAATGCATGGAGTACCTGGTTATGTTCTTGTCAAACTGGCAATCTAACATTGTTCTCTATGATAGTGCACAATAGTCTGCAGTTTTTTCAATAAAGCACGACGAAATTTCTGACAACATGAAATCACCTTATCGGTATTATAATTTAACACCGATAAATTATAATTATAATACCGATAAGGTGATTTCATGTTGTCAGAAATTTCGTCGTGCTTTATTGATAAAACTGCCGACTCATGTGGATAGTGTGAGACAGGCATGCTGAGAGGTAGGATAGAAAGTATATTTATTTCACAAAACATTAGCATTGAGGTCTGTGGAAAAACTCTTACAGCATTAACATATAAGAACTGAATATAACCTTCTGCAACTTCAGAATGTTTACAGCATTCAGTTCCCGCCTTGGCCCTGTATAAATAGAAACGTCCGATCGAGTAACTCTAATGTTTAGACATACGGTTGTTTACTAACGTTCACGTGAGTAGTTACGCGCGTTTTCCTTCCCATCACAAGACCGACGAGACAAAGTGAATTTGCAGTTTGTTGATAAGAAAAATGGGAGGAAAGCAGTCGTTCCCTATAGTAGAGCTTCCACACAACAGAGTTGTTGCAATTACTGGTGCAAATACAGGTATGTACATAACAGAGTGGATATATACTTTAGTGCATGTGTACCAGTACCACACGCGAAAATGTAAGAGCACTAATATTGTATGTATGTTACGACACCCATACTAGCCTGTGTACCAGCATTGCTTTCGCCACCGTGATAATAAAGTCATTGTCTAGCGTAATTTATTTTCTGTCGCCAATGGGACTTGAGTAAACGAGTATGTTAATCCCATATCCCCAGTAGTATATATGTACAGGAAATGCAAGATCTTTACATGAGTTATGATAGGTGTAAGGGGGCAGGGGCCAGTTCTTATGTACAAATTTAATGCCGCAATCAGTGACCTAGTATAAAAAATCATAAAAAATCAAATACACAAGTGAGGTCAAAAAGGTCCATATTTTTGGATACCTATATTAAAACAAAGCATAAGAATATTATCCACTTGACCAGAGAAGTCAATAGCAGTTCGTAGCAGAAGAAGTTTACGCACCCCAACCCCAAATTTATACCTGCAATTTTCATGTCCGAAGGTCATTTTTGACACCATGTGATGCTCACAGTGCAGACACAAGCCCTTTTCCTAAATGACAATTCTGCAAAACAGTGTGTACTAAACAGGCTGATGCAATTGAAAATAGTTGTCATCCAAGCCTTTTTTGAGATATTCTGCTTGCCCCAAACCCATGTGTTTACTGCTATGTGAAGCTAGCTCTTCTTCCTAGCCGACTATTGGTATTTCACTATCAACATACTGCAGAGTAACTATGGAAAGTGTATATGCCTGACATCAATTTCAAGAACAACACAAGCCCGAAACACCTAGTTCACAAATATATCCATAGCTTTAATTCATAAACAATAATAGCTGAAAAAGTCACACCATAGTCTTAAGTTAGGAAATTTGCCAGGGGCCATTTTACAAAACTGGATCCTGCCACCTAAATACTACAGAGCACTTTAACGCCCACTCAAGCACAAACTCCATCCACTAATGAGGCTAGTTAGTAAGGAAGCCGTTTGGTGGCATCTGGTTGTTGATTTTAACAGATGAAACATAGGACAATTATTTCGTGATGAATTCATCAGCAATTAAGAACAGTATTAATAAATTTCGCTTATTGCTACTCCCCTCCCCCTCTCTTTCTCTTTTGAAGTGAAGTACACGCCAGACTATTCGTAATTAATTTTAGACAAGAGATAACTTTACCTTTAAGTTAGAACATGGATTTCAACTTTGTTTCAGTTTTATACTACATTCAGGAGCTTTTTACAAGGTACCATTTAATTTTCGCGGGGTGGGGTGGGGTGGCTAGGATGGTAGAAGTTCAACCATTAGACAAGTTGAATGATTACAATCAACAATGAATAGAGTTTCGAATTCAAATCAAAATTGAAACAAAGAAAATAGATACAAAATAAAATCGTCAATCTGCCCATCATTCTTGTGTTTGTCTGCCTGTTTCAGCCAAGTAATAACGGCAAAACAAGTATGTTTTCTATTCATTACTTTTGCAGGTAGAAAATCGACTCCATAAATTTACATAAATATTTACCACTGACAGGTCTAGGATACGAGACAGCAAAATGGGTTGCTATGATGGGAGCCACGGTGATAATGGCATGCAGGTCAAAAGAAAGGGCTGAAAAGGTACTTACCTGTCTCTCATTTTCTTTTCCACCACTCCTTCACTCAGTCCTGGAAAATACAGTTTTGGTGGTTTAAATCAAGAGCTGTCTGAAGTCCGAGTTTTCAACTGAAATGATGTCCCAAGAGGGCAAGAAAACTAGCAAAACACTAACGTGCTGTATAAATTTGTTATATCTAGTTTATTGTAATGAACCAAAATACGACCATGAAATGAATTCTTTCTTGGAAATCTGTACTGCAGATATATACTGCATGGTAAGGTCCATCTGCTATGACACTGACTTTTCTGTATTCAAAATGAAGGTAAAGGGCTTGCGCTTCCTGTCTGTCCTTATGTGCTCTGGTATTGTATCGAAACATTTTATGTCCTCTTTTCTTACAGTCTGTCTCATACCCACCTTGAGAACTGTATGCTGTTTTTTTTATTTTTTTGGGACCATAAAAATGACTCAGATGTCATCTGTACCACCCCACCCTGCAAAAATTCAGTAGATTGTACCAATGCCAGGAAGGGTTTGACATAATAATAATTATAAAGAGGGAGGTGAAGATGACAGATCTGTCAAAAAGAGAAGAAACAAATTTATTCCTATTATAACCTGCATAGATGATTAAGCTTTTCCAATACCTTAATATAATTTCAGGCCATACAAAAGATTCAAGATGAATTCCAGGTAGAAAAGGCAAAGGGAACAACTGCCATTTGCAAATTGGAAAAATTATCCATAGAATTCATGGAGTTGGACCTTGGCTCATTTAAATCTGTCAGAAGCTTTATAAAAGCATACAAGTCATCTGGAAGAAAATTGCACGTGCTCGTCTGTAATGCTGGCGTGGCGCTCATGCCATTCAGTAAGTTGGATATATTCCTTTGCCCAAACAGATTATAAACATAGCTAATGGTATGGCACTATTTTTCTTTTTTCTCCTAACAAAGAATAAATATATTTTGCCAAGATTTCATCAGAGTGACCAAATGATTGGGGGGGGGGTTAGTATGGTTGGGCAGAAGAGATAGCATTTAAATCAAAAAGTACAAGTCCAGATGTTATAAATATATATTTAAAAAGAAACATTTCTGTAAAACTTGAACATATAAAGGTAATGCACATAATAAGCTTACCAGATTTCATTTGTCTGCCGTACATGATTGATGTTGAATCATATGAAGTAAAATTAGTTCAAAACTGTTTGAGAAATTGCTCTTCTGTCCTGAAAATATAATTAGGTTATCTTCATTTTAATATGCATATTATATAGATATATATATATATATATATAGTGTCTTGACCTTTGTCCGTGATTGAGAGTAGAGTTTTGGCCTACCTGACTTTTGCCATTTTTCTAAAGATGTTTATTGGATTTGAGTTTACAAGTCTATCCCTGAGAAGTTCTGTTGTGCCTTGTGTCAAGTGAAATTAGTATTTGTGTGTTTATTTGTGTGTCTATGTATGTGTGTGTGTGCATATATATATATATATATATATATATATATATATATATATATATATATATATATATATATACAGTAAAAACTGTTATGAGCGACCACCTGTCATTTCTGACCACAATCATAATGCACGGATTGAATTTATTATAGAAATGCTATGTTATGAGCGACCACCTGCTGAACGCGACCAGCGACCACAATGTTTTGGCAAAATATGCATTTCGACACATGCTATGAATGACCACATCGCATAAACGAGGATAAACTCAACCAACCTTTATTTGATCTCTGTAAGAACGACCGCTTATACCGTTCTATAAAAAATAGGCTGGCTACCGACATGTGAATATTTTAGTTATGCTGATAGTGTTTTACAGTTTCTGTTGTAAACCTGACTAAATCCATCCGATTCCCTGCTTCATATGGTCCCTGCTTTGTTCTCTTCTATTTGTATAAGGGTGAGCAAAGCGGGAAACCAGACTAATTATTCCCGCATTTAGCCTGCTTGCTGTCATATCCTAGAACCCGACATTCATGTGAACGACCTTATCGCAAGAACAAACAGACACCACTGACCTATATTTAATCAAGTGTTACAATGACCGCTTGATTAGTAATGATTGTTCTGATCAAAAACAAACATAAAAAGAATATTTTAAAAAAAGATTGTTGCTACCGGTGATAAATGTTACAGTCTGTAAACCAGACTAATGTGCATGTCACAAATTGGCGTTGTAGTGCCAAAGTTGACGTAGTGGTCGCATATATTGTTTGTCTTTAGAGTTGGTCCGTATTGCTGGAGATGAATAAGGTCATTGTCTATTAAACCAGCAAGAGAGAATCATTTGCGGGATTCGATTGATAGTGTTCAGGACTTGTGATGTTTGTTGTTTTTCCCCTTGATGTTCAGTGATTACATCCCAATCACAGAGCTGTCGTCTATTCAAGTTGGTGCGACCGGGTTACACACTTTGCTTATAGAGTTAATCCTTGTATGTCATCTTGAATGAAGCCATTGACTTTTGTTTCTGAGTAAATGGTTCTGTTTCTGGATGAGATAATTGTTTCTATTTCATTAATTGTTAGATACGCAGTGCACATGTGTAGATTTGTCATATTTTCCCACAGCCCAATCAAAACCATCTTTACGTTCGATATTACAACTAATAATTTTAACACCTAGAGCGTTAATAACAATAGACGAACCTCCAACTAAAAAGAGACAAATTTTAAGGCTGGAGAAAATAATTATTGTAACTGAAAGAAGTGAAAAAGAGCAGACAACTCACCAAAAAGCGGTTTAAACATTGGTAAAACAAATTTAGGTTGTATAAAGGAAATGGAGTCATTCAGAAATGATTTCATATGCTAAAATATGTGATATTCAAATGTAAATGTGATTTCATGTTTAATGATAGAAGTATATGTTTATTGCTATTTAATTTTGTTTTTAGTTGAATGCATACAATATTTTAGCAAGCAATATTAATAAAGCATAGAATATATGTACAGTGATTGTGGTTATTTTTCTTGAAATTGTTCTGAAACTGGACATTGGAACTGGATTTTTTATACAAACCTGCTATGAGAGACTACCTGTCTTGAGAGACCACTTTTTGTCAGCAGAAGGGGCGGTCTTGCATAACAGGTTTTACTATATATATATATATATATATATATATATATATATATATATATATATATATATATATAGTTTTAAGTTGTGTTGACATGCAATTTGACAGGAATCATTTATTTAAATTATTCATTAGAATTACAAAGTGCTTATTGGCATTTTAGACATAATACTACATTGATATTGAGTCATTCAAAGACATTCTGGATGATATCACTGATGCATCATGACATTCAAGATAACTGGAATTCATACTTTACTTTTGGACTTGTGATAGAACGTTGATGATTATTTGGGATTTAATTCACAATACCGAAAGTGACTTTTTTGAATTTTCATTCTGTATTCTAGGGAATTAATTTGTACTTAATTTTGCAGAACTTGTTGGTTTCTGTTCTTTATATTACTTAATTTAATATCTTATAGTTTTAACAATATAGATACAAATATGCTAGCTACAATTAGTGATTGTTTTTAGCAATCTAGCTAACAAGCATCTCAGGACTAATAGACAGAGATGACCAAATTTAATTGCCGCCATTACAAGTAGTGTAGGTATATAACTTTTATCCTGATAAGCTCTGGAAGGCTTTTTTCACATTCTATTTGTTCAGTATTTACAATCTTATATTTTCACATCTAGAGAAGAAGCCAATTTTATTTAACAATACATAGGAAAACTGAGTTTCTATGAACTTCTTTCAGTTATTCATTAACATTTGCCTTTTATAGCCAGCTAGATTCATTTTCTCATATTTAACTTATTTTATTAAATAGGCGTTGTTACAGACTTTGGAGAAATGATGGTTAATATATTATATGTACATGCCTGTATGACACAATGTTATGCTGCCACTACTTGTTGATGGGCATCTTGAGTTGGGTCTCATCAAGCATTCATCCCTCCCGACAAGATTGTAAAAAAAGGTTTAAACTACTTAAAATTGATCAATGAAATTTTCTACTCATACCTGTATTCTTGTGCAGATGGCATGTTTGTGTGTGAGGGTTTTTTTTTTGTGGTTTTGGTTTGGGGATTTTTGTGGGTTTTATAATGTAGCTTTTAACAATATTAGTCATGTCACTACAATGTATGCAGTGTGGCAGTTTATAGTGCTGTCTAGCACTGGGGCATCATGCCACAGACATATAGCATTATGCCTCACTCACATTATCCAGACGCCTGGCTGACCAGTCGTAACATTGACCTCGTAATGCTGAGCATTAAACGCAACTGCTAGTACCATTTTTATAAGTCTTTGATATGACTCAGCTGATGTTCAAACCCTTGACCTCCCACGTCAAAGGCAGACACTCTAACCATTTAGACCAACTGAGCAGTAGATGGCATGTTAGATTTTTAGACCATTGCAGCAGTGTTTCATTTCTTTATACATTTCTTAATATTTTGGCAGAAAAATGTTTTTGACATTTTTGTCACAGTTAAGCAAATTCCACTCAAGTAGACAAATTAAATTTGTTTGCCCTATTTGTATTCCTGTGTAAATGGCACAAATATATTTTCATGTCATTTCAATAATTTTGCGCATTTTTACAAACGTGTTTGCTTTTTGCACTTTGACCTTTTTGCTAAAAAGCATGGGAGACGGAAGTAGGTACTCTTTTTTGTCAAAAAATATTAATTGAAAGCATAAAACATCCACTCACACTATTTGTGCCTAAGTTTACCAGTTTGATTTGTCACATGACCATATTACTTGTTGACATGAAAGCCCTGTGTATGTCAAAGTTTGTCCGTCTTTAAATGCAATTTTCAGCCCTTTTTTAGATATAACACGGTTAATTTCATCATTTTTTGACATTTTTAATCTAACAGATAAAGTGAAAGCAATGTCAAAATTTTGAAAATTTATGCATTAGGACTAATTCAAGCAAAATGAATTTTAGGTACACAAATTAAATTTGGTCTGCATATTTATATACATATATAGAAGTCTTCATTCAATTATCATGCCATTATAACAATTATTTTAAAGTTTGTCTAAATTTATGGACCTTTAGAACTTTTTTTGCCTGCAAAAACAGACAGACTTGTAATATGAAATTCATCAGTAATTGTAGAAACTCACTGAATGTTTAATACGTTGCAGCAAAAACAGAAGACGGCTATGAAGTTATGTTCCAGGTACGTACTTGTATGGTAATTTTATTGAGAAAAAAAATATGCATACAATGTTCTTTTAACACATAATGCTAATATCAAAATGTCATTTCTCATACATGATGTAATATGAGTGATGCTTTCCTGTCTAGTCTTAAAACGGTTGCATTTCTTGTGGAAAACTGAGAGACTTCAGTGCGGTGAGTGGCATATAAAAGTTTTATTTTTTTATTAAAAAATGATAGGAAATGTAAATGATAACAAAATAAAAAGAAGACTTCACAGTACACAGAAAGCAACTCATTATTTCAGTCAAAGTCTCATCAGAGGAATGTGTGATATAGCCACCACTTTTTCAGCAGCAATACTGGCTTCAACAGATGCAAGATTGTTCTTAAAGTTCTTCATAGATGTGATGGATGAATCGACTTATAGACCATGGATTTGTTTTGTTATAAATTATTTTCGCCTTGGATGGACTTAGAGATCTTTTCCAGCTAAATTAAATTTGAGAAAACTGATTAATTGGTCTGAGAAATAATGTTCTGGATAGGAAACCAGTTGTATGTCGTTGAATTGCCTCGCCTTCAGAGGTGTAGTCATAATTATAGACATCAGATGTTGCAGGAAGGGGGGATGTAAGAGTCACATGTGCTTTACAAATATATGTCTTCAGGTGAATTACTTGAGCCACTTCATCATGATTGCACACTTGCTGCCAATTATGAGACAGTCTGGAGAGGATTGTAGGATTGTGCTGGTGTCCAGTGATGCTCACCGAGCCTGTAACTTTGACCTGAACACCATGAACTACAGTGGAGACCCAGAGAAATTCGGGAGACTGGATTATTACGGGAGATCAAAACTGTACCAGGTGAAAACCTTGATTATATTTATTCATTGATATTGCTATATTTTATGAATTACTTTTTATCTTGATGACATGAACAGAAAGAATGTTTTGGTGACGTGAAATCCTTTGACTTAATATTTTAGTATTATTCAGTGTTTTCTTTTCGTGAACAAAAGGTTTCTGGATTATAAGGGACATATCTGAACCTGCCCGGGTAGTATGAAGACTCTTGATGGAGTATGAGGAAAGTATTATACCCATAATGCTTTTGGAGTCTTTTATGTAAACTTGTGCACTGCTGAAGTATTATTCACTCATTATAAATAAGAAAACAAAAATAAATTGTTAAAGAGTTATGTAGGAAATAGGATTTGTATTGGGGAAAAGCACTTGTATTTAATTGCAATGTACAGTACGGACCGCTCTGGTGGCCTAGTGGTTAGAGCATCCACCTCGGATGCGGGAGGCCGCAGATTCTAACACTGGTTGAGTCATAGCCAAGACTTATAAAAATGGTACTAACAGCTGCCTCGCTTGGCACTCAGCATTAAGAGGTTAGTGTTAGGACTAGTCGGCCATGTCAGCAGCATGATGCCCCATTGCTAGACATTACTATAAGCTGCCAGACATCATAGTGATGTGACTGAAAAAATGTTAAAGCTACAATATTTTATGTTAAAAATCCAAATCACACACACACACTGTACAATATGTTTGTGTAAAGCTGACACTTAAATTGTACACTTAAATCAGCTGACACAAAATTGTACACTTAAATCAGCTGACACAAAATTGTACACTTAAATCAGCCTGCCCGATCATGTAAGGACTTTTTCTGAAATCGTAAATCTTACATTCTCCCATGTTTATCATGCAAGTTATACTTTCTGTTAAGAATGCAGAATCATTTCCAATAAGAAAGGGACACTGTTGAACATAATTTGATTGGTTGCATCTCTCAATAATCTTTGTTCACATTGAACATGCTTTATCAGAAGGCATTTTGGCCTTGGCTTTGTAGCTATCTCAAATTTTATACAATATCTTTTGTATGATGTTATTAAGCAAAATTTTTGACAGTAATACAATGAATGATGTTGATCCAAGTAAGATTTTCCATTTCATTCCCTCATTGATGATACTACATTTTGCAAAGAACATTGTTTATACTGACAGCATAAGCTTACAGTAAACTACAAGTTTTAAGTTTTGCATTGCTAAGAAACATTAGTGTGTGTGTGTGTGTGTGTGTGTGTGTGTGTGTGTGTGTGTGTGTAAAATAATGGAATAGTTCACATTTCCCACTATGCAAAAACTTGCCAAGGCATGAGGGACATGTTTGAGCCCGAGTGCTGTTGCAAAGGTTTGCACTGATCAAATTTGTTAGATATTACTTCAGAAGTTAGGCGGATTACGTGTGAAGTGTTACAGCCAAAGCTTTCAGATACTTTCAGGAGTGCTCTTCCAAACGTTTGCACTGCAAAACATGTATTTGTCATTATTTTGTGAAAAAATGCAATGATAACATTTAAAAATTACCTTAAAAAGTAGAAGTTAGTGAGAACAAAACAAATTCAGCAGCAATGTGCAATACCGATGTTTGAGCACAGTTGACATAAACAAATAAAATGTCACACTAGCTGGAGTCATTGTTTAGGTGTCATAAACCTTGCATCATAATGTGGTTCTCCTCATATGGTGTTCTTTGGAGTTGTGCAAACAAATTTCAGATAAAAGCTTACAGTGTAAAATATACATCTACTACTCAAGTTATGGTACAGCTGTAGATCTATATAATCTACATTCTCCTGTAGAAGAAATATTCTGAAGTCTTTTTGATCTTTATGCCGACAATAATTTGCTTAGAGTTGTTTCATGTCAGCCAACAAAAAAATGCAAATGACAATGTTGGCAGAGTCGTGTTTAAGATGTTCTTATATCGATAACATGTACAACTTGTAGGAATAAATATAACCATCCCTTGCAATATTTCATCCATTGGAATATTTAAAAGTATTGAAAGGAAAGACACTTTGTACTGTTACAACTGATAAAAAGTCTTAAACACATTTTAGTTAACCTCTTAGTAATCTATACCTTGACCAGTTTCTCTTTCATCTAGATCATGCAGATGCATAGCATGCACAGACGCCTCAAAGGGTCCAATGTCTCAGTCAACAGTCTGCATCCCGGAATTGTAGACACTGAAATTGCCAGGAGTTTTCAGGATTTCCGCCTGATGAAAGCATTTAACAGTGCAGCCAGAGTTTTTGGTAATTAATTTTGTTTCTATCTTAACTATTTTAGGTTGTGTTAAGGTCGTCCAGAGTCCAAATGCCAAGTTTAATTTAAGAAATGTCCAGAGATATCATCATTGACAGACACACAACAAACGATGGACGGCCGACATAGAAGTATAACAAGACACTTACTTGACCTATGAACAGACAATAGTTTTGACAATGAAAATGGAAAACATTTGATAGGAACCATTCCCTTTCGCGCAGTAAACTCTGAATCTGACCCCTCGTCAATTCCTTTGATGCCTTCAGCTACTTATAACCTGTATGACCGTAAAGGAAACATGATGTTTTCAACATGTACAGTCTAAGTACCATTTTATTTAATAGCGACTTTTTTGTGAGGTTTCTCCTTTGCTTCGTGTCTTGTTTGCTTGCATACTGTTTGGAGAGGATGCATTTAAGGTATTTTGTGTAGTGAATTAGCTACATTCAGTTTTGATTGGTGTTTATTGTGTACCCAGGCATACACATCTGGTATATCACAAAATGAATGGACTGCATTCAGTTCTGATTGATGGATACTGTTTAATCTGCACATGAATAAATTGGTATCAGTTCCTTGCAACCAATCAGTAATGTAGCCCATTCACTGTATGACACACCGAACATGTATACCCTCCCAACTGGCTCAATGGTTAATGACAATGGACAAAAGGAGAAATTTAAATTAAACTTGGCCATTAAATGAAAAGCAAGGTGCTTGAATCTTGCAGGCATAACAGTTGGGAATGTTTCCTTTACAGTAATATGAGTTGTGAGCTTCTTAACGGGCCAGTCATATGAGAAAGTTAACACGGAATTGACAAGACGATTTAAATTTGAACTGCACAAGTTTGTCACCTTTTATTAATTAGGAGATGGGGGGTTTTGCAAATTTTCTGACAAAAAATGAGTGATTATGACTTCAAGGCCAGGTAAATTAAAATCAAATATTTCGCCTACTGGATGGAGAAAGCTTCATTGTTATATTTATTAGTTTCAGTTCTGCCTGCTTGATAAGGTTAGTCATTGTGTAATTGATGCATTTATGCTGCTTTTCGAAAGTTGCAAATTTCAAAAGTTCTTTTGTGTATTTACAGGGCAGATGAAGACTCCTGTAGATGGAGCCCTTCCCATTATCAATGCCGTGGTTAACCCAGACCTAAAGGGAGTAGGTGGTGTCTACTTCAAGAGCCTTGAAGGCGGGTATTCAACAGCAGAAGCTAGGTGAGCAAATTATAAAATTCAAATTACTTAAAAAATCTTTATCACATAAATATTTCACTTTTAATGTGATTTATATGACAGTCTACTAGTCCGTCTACTCCACTGAAACTTATGTTTCTAACCTTGGGAAAGGCAACAGGAAAATCATTTTGCAGATTATTTGAAATTCTAGTAGGTCTCGATCAGTGCAATCCCCATTAATGCATTCAGTGACTGACAATTTATCATTTGAATATACAAATAAATGAACTGGAGAATTGTTCTTTTCATGTTAATTCCACAAAGTATTGAAACAACACCATTAAATAGTTTCCAGTTACCTCCCATTTTGCAAGAGTTAGTTGTTCTTGTCAGTGATATAGAGACAAAATGAATCAAAGTGCTTGATGGCTGCTTTGACTGATACATTGTTCAAAGAGGAATTTGTTGTGTTCATGTAACTGTGATTGAGATTACTTACTGTAATATGTCTTCCAATGCTGTCAATGCCAAATCAAAGTGCCCTCTTCAGTGTAAAGCTTTATATACCTACTTAAAAGACAAAAAGTGTGTGTGTGCAACCATTTATTTGATTGCTTGTCAAAGACTTTTAACCAACCAGCTAAATTTTTCTTCCTTGTGTTTCCACAATCATTACTGTGCCCAACACAAGTGCAAGCAGAGTTCATAATTGTTGCAACATTCTTATGTACTGTCAGTTTGCTTTTGTTTTCATCTAATGAACAATATTTTAATTTCAGAGATGAGACGAAGCAGGAGGCCTTATGGAAGAAAACACTTGAAATTTTAAAGGATGAAATACCAGAAGACCTGATTCAGGAACTTGAAGGAAAAATGTGATACAACCAGAATCATGTGCGCAACATGCGCAAATAATGTGCAATTAATAATTTCTGGAACTTTATGCATGCATGTGTGTGTGTGTGTGTGTGTGTGTGTGTGTGAGAGAGAGACAGAGAGAATAGGCATGGTTAGCACAGATGTTTCTGCTCTCAGGTTTAGATTAGGAGTTGGAAGCTAATGTAGTACATAGTTCATTTTACATTTCATGCACTAAAGGAGCTAACCAAATCATTTGCTTGGTTCCATGAGCTAAAGCTTTCATATATACAGATTTTGTCTCACATTTTAGGGCATAATGTCATATATGCATTTTTCTCATAGTAAGTTGGCCATTCCAGCGCTTGTGCATTCCATACACCGCTTCTAACACACTTAACATTTAAAGAAGGTGACCAAAAGAACGGGAGAAATCTAAACGATCATCTTTTATTGCTCTTCCTCCAATACTGTATTAGATTGTGCATGTTCTATAACTACTTTTGTACTTCTTATTTATTTGTCATTAATTTCAAGTCAGGAGTGTAGCATATTTTGAACTGTGGCAAAAGCATTTACATCCAAATGATAAATCCAGATTCTCATCTTGTCTGAAAACATCACAGCCAATGCCTCTCCACTATCAACCAAAGGATATTATAATTTTTGCAATAGAGTATGGCCTAGGAGAGATTTAGATTTACCATTGGCTGAGCAGAAGGTAGCCTCCAGTCCATTGTACATGGATTCATTGTTAAAAGACACTAAGTACCTATCATACAAACACTTTTCTGGCACAGTACCTCACCTATCATACAAACACTTATCTGGCACAGTACCTCAAGTGTTTACTTTTATACGCTTAGTTGTGGAGCTAAACATTGAACTTAACTGGCCATTGAAATCTCCTCGAATAAAGGAATATCCACCTTGCAGAGCATATCAGCTTGGTCTTTCAATTCTTCTGTTTGTTCGGAGTAACTTGCAACTGACAAATTAGTTGATGGCAGAAGAGCTTCAAAGACATAATGTTTGCATTCATCATTCCAGTTTACATCTACCCTTAAAACTCTGTTGTTACCAGCTCTCAACAGAGGATTAATGCAAAGCGACTTTCTTTTTAGGATTGCTGTTCCCTCTCACCCCATGTACCTTAGTGTTTCTTCAAAGTGTCCGATCATGAGAAAGATTTGAACCTGAGATGTATTGTGTCTATAAAAAAATTGAGCAGCTCAGGCATACAGCAGTGCTCAGTGAGTATTGCATTGTCTACCTCGTTTAGTAAAGAATACAAGTAAGGTGAAATGTATGTGTACGTAACCCATTATATGTCCAATGTCATCAAACAAAGCATGGCTTGACATTTGATGGCTTGATTATCGTCACAGATTTACCAAAGATCATTAAATATTGAACCATAATCTGTGTGTGTGATTTACTGTTCGTTTCTCTAAATTAGCTATTAACGCTAGTTTTCCTTATCAGTCTACTTCTAATATCAATCTCTTACATACAAAATTTGGCCAGAAACCTTTCTCTAATTTCAGAAGGTGATACATCTACCGACATTGATGTGGAAAGTAATCACGAATGAGACGCACTTGCTGGTTTCTTAGTTTTATTTACATTTCAATAGAGCTCGACTGTCAACTAGTCTAGTTTGTTAATAGCCTTCTCAGTATATATATCCTTCTGTATTGTCTCCTTCTGAGGTGTCCTTGAACTTTCTGATTCTATTCAAAAGTAATCGGATTAGAGCATACACATTTGGTCCCAATATACGTGCTGTAAGGAAGACTTTTTATTACATTATGTAGGTGGTAGCTATTCTGGGGTAGATACTGGTAAGAGTTAGTTGGTTTAGAAAACAGGTCAGTTTATATGTTCCCTTTCTTGAGGGTAGATTGAGGTGATCATGTTATAGGCAAGGTAGTAGAAAAAAAGTTAATAGTCGATGAATGTTGAGAAAGTCATTTCTTTGTTCGTATAAGGCGTCGTCAGTTCTCAGACATTCTACTTCATAACCTACCCGATGGTTCTAAATGGCCATCATTATGCAACTCATACTACACAGTTTAATGAAAACATTACAATTATTAAAGATGGAAAATTATTATTGGCATCATCACTGCTAAAATAACTCAGATGAATATAAAAATTGAAGGTTTTGCACGGTGAATATACTGACCAACATAGATACACAAAGTGAATCCTGTATCTATCTTATATTACATGTAGAAGGGAACAAAAATGAAGTGTATTTAGCATGTAGAAAAATAAATATAATTATGGTGCGACACCTTTACTCCCAGTGGGTTATTAATATCGTAATATTTAATGCTTGGCGCTTAATTTATCTATTCGCAGTAGATCAAAGTTTTAAATTTTCAGTATAGATGCTAAGATTAGGGGTCAACCAAACACGTAGAGAAGTTATAACATGTTATTACTACAGTGTTTGAGCAGCGGAGAGGAGCTGGGGTTGGGTGAACGAGGTGGTGATCATACTGTGAAATCCGCCCAACAAACGCTTAAGACGGAAAAAGTGTGCATAGTTTTTTTGGGGGGTGGAGGTGGGGTGGTTTCAACTCAATCGCACAACATTGGCAAAATAGCAGTATATCTCTAGGGGTTGGTGAATCGACCACCAGTTTCATCACGCAAATAGCTACAATAGCGATGCCGGCGGCTCGGAACCTCAAGAGAGCAGGAGGTTAAAATAATGGGTTCATAACAAGGGTCATTGAACTGAAAACCGTTAGATATCACTCCTCGCGTTTTTGCGAAACAATGTTGAATCTTTTGGGGGAGGAGGTGAACAATGTCACTTGCTGGTCCAGTGCTGGATTAAACCCTGTGGAGGCCCCTAGGCTGTCGAAATATCGGGGGCCCCCCTCGCAAATTTTATCTCAGTATTTTCTCTGTAGAGTCTTCAATGTAAAGTGGCGTAGGGCCCATAGACTGGTGCCTACTCTGCCTATTTGGTAAACCGGCACTGTGCTAGTCCATATCTGTTAATCCTTGGGTGGCCTTCTACTGGTTCATGCACTTAGAATAACGCGGATAGAATTTATTCTGTTTCTTACGACCAGTTTTGGTGGATGTCATCTCCACTGATAATATACGTTTTTGAATTCAGCCCCAATGGAGTTTTTAGGGCAAAACAAACCTACACATTACAAAGATAATTCAAACTATGTATATAAAAATGGTACTAACAGTTGCCTCGCTAGGCGCTCAGCATTAAGAGGTTAGTGTTCGGACTGGTCGGCCTGGTGTCAGGATAATGTGACTAGGTGGGACATGATACTATATGTCTGCGGCATGATGCCCCAGTGCTAGACATCACTATAAACTGCCCCACTACAGACATCGTAGTGATATGACTGAAAAATTATTAAAGCTACGTTAAAAATCCAAATCACACACACACTCGCACTCAAACTATGTATCATTCAAAAGTCAACCCCAGTTGGAGTTCCATGTGTGAAGCAAGATCTAGAAATATTCACACTAATAGCCATTGCCAGGTAAATGTGTGTGTGTGTGTGTGTGTGTGTGTGTGTGTGTGACCAGTTTCGACTCGTGTCTAGCACGCAATCGATTTTCACATTACGTGAACGAATTTATACGGGCTAACAGATGCCCCAGATATAGAAATAAAAAATATTTTCATTGGCGGGGATTGATCCCACAGTAGATTGTCAAACTCAGATTTGCCAGTTTTGTAACACAAAACCGCCATGGTAGCGACGCGCTTACAAAAAAAAAACGTAAAACGTTCAGCTTGGCCTAATACAAACTGTGATATATATACTATTGTTACCATCACTTTTTTGTATGTTGAGTTACTAAATGAAGAATACAGCTTTAAATAATGAAGTGAACAATATTATGTTTGTATCTTGATGCACCAAGTTGCTTAGTAGGTGTGAATTAAAATTGAACACATTGGTGAGTTCTTCACCACAACCATTTATTGTAAAAAGAGCAACAGATGACATTCCAAGAGCTGTTAGTCATGTTAAGACTATGCCCATTCAGGATAATATCTAAAGGTCTTTTACCTGCCAATAATGTTATACAATTATTAATGTTATGTCTCTTTAAAGTGGTAAGAGTCTTCAAAGAAATTAAACTAACACAATATGTGCTAAATGTTATAAAAAGGCACTTTTTTTAATTTGTGCTCATGACAGTCAAGGAACACGATAAATATTTACCGCTCCTGTGGTCTAGTAGTTAGAGCGTCCGCCTCGGATGCGGGAGGTCGCGGGTTTGAGACTGGGCCGAGTCATACCAAAGACTTATGAAAATAGGACTAACAGCTGCCTCGCTTGGCGCTCAGCATTAAGAGGTTAGTGTTAGGACTGGTCGGCCTGGTGTCAGAATAATGTGACTGAGTGGGACATCATGCTACATGTCAGAGGTATTATGCCCCAGTGCTAGACATACTAAACACACTGCAGACATCGTAGCGATATGACGAAAAAATTGATAAAGCTACGTTAACAATCCAAATCACGCATACACACCATACATATTTAACTGAATACCATCCACAGTTTATAATGTAAGTTGCAGAGCTATCGGTCCTTAGCACTGTCGTATCATCCAGGCTAGCGGATAGGGATTTGTGTTTGCTAAGATGCATTCAAAGTGGACAGTTGTTTCTAACTGCAGAGCAGCATGGTAAGGTGTACACTGCATCATAAGGCGGTCGCATGCTGGAATGGACCTCATGCGCTCTGATGAAGCATGAGAGCAAAAACGTCCCATCTATTTCCTCTATATCTGTCATTCCCGATTGGCACGCTTAGCTGTTTTCGCGGACACGGTGCAGCTAACGTTTGTGTGAATGACCCAGAGAGGCTGTTCGTGATCTTGTGGGCGTTGGCCTTTCATTTGGGTATTAGCTTGTTTTTATTTTATTTAATTTTTTTCTTGTTTTCTTTTGTTTAGGGGATTGTTGTTGTTGTTTTGTTTCCTAAAGCTCTAAATGGGGCTGAATTTTCATTTGACCGAATGTTGGTTTGCTTTTGTGTTTAAGTTTTGTATGTGGATTTTATTTTTTTCGTTTGTGTATTTTCTTTTCCTCTCTGAGTATGGGTTTAAATTCTTCTTCCAGTACTGTATTGTCTTAAGTCGCCCTAAATATGCAGTCAGTGATGATGCTTAGTTTTGATTCTGAACAGATACGGATGCCGTTGTGATTTTAGCCTTTGTCCTCAATGGTATGGTGACACTACTAAAAAAAACCCACCGCATTACCAACTGCAAGTAGTGGAATGCTATTAAAATGCCCGGGGCGATCGATGTGGTTGCGATTCCGCTTCCAAGTTAGCCACAGACAAGCCTACCAATGTTTCGTCAATTCTAATAATAATTGTAATATCTCGTTGAGACCTTTTGTGTTCTTTGTCGTTTTTCTTCTGCATCAAACAGTTTGTCTTCAAGCTCATGAATCCTATTCAGGCGAACATTTTGTGGAAATGGAGTTCTGGGTATAGTAATATTACAGCTCCTGTACAAGCAGCGTGATAGGAAAGTTTAACTGCTCAGCACATATGCACCTCTTACCAGTTTCCACGTGTTACAAGACGACGGTGATGTGTAAGATGTTTGTTTCCATAGTATGACTAGAATGGTAAATAATATGGCCTTCACCACTCCTACTCTAACAAGAATCACAGAAACCACGCCTTCCTTCAGTGACTGTTTCTTTCTCTGACCGAGTACTGCGATGCGGCAAAACGAGTTTTTCTGATTATGTCTATTTGTATTTTATGGAGATTAGTAAAATAGGGCACTTTCATATCCCGACGGAAATGTTATGAATGGCATCATTATTATAGTTATAATCGACCCTGAGATGCCCTGGGTCGGTACTTTGGGTTCTGTTTCTGTTGTAGTGAAAGCACAATTACCCATAACTGACCGAGGGTTGGTTTTGGGGGCTCTGTGTTGTTCTAGTGGTCGGTATCTGTCTGATTTGCTTCTCGTCCCACCCCAACAAAAACCGGCGCGTGTCAGCGTTATGTTGACGCAGATACTCTTCCAACAATGGTTTGTATTCCTTGTTAATGTTAGCCGGTTTGTCACGTTTTGCGAGATGATCTAATACTCCGTCGCCAGGCTTGACGGCTACCAACGATTCGAACTCATCTACGCCTGGCTGCTCCCCCATGGCTTACTAGAGTTTTCACTTTACGTGTGTTCTGATTACTTACCACATTCGTGGCGAAGAGCAGGCTAACAACGGTTAGAGTGGCTGAGAATCTCGTATGTAGTTTGCTGACGCTGAGAACCTCACACCTAATGGCATCTCCAGCTGAAAACATAGGCGCAATCCTAGTTGTAAGGCTTTCATGTGAGGTGTTAGTCGGAACGACAGTACTGCCATTATCTGCCATTAAGAAACCCGTTTAAACCGATTGAAAGCAATGCTCAAGTTGCATCACTGCGAATCCCTTGGAGGTTTATCCCCACCAAATAATGTCATTCTGTCACTGTTATGTATAAAACTTTCGTCCGGAATAGAGGCGGCACCAGCTTTTAATCCCTCGAGCTTGCTTGGTGTCACATAGCGAGGTTGGCCTCGTTTGTTTAACACCTCAAGGCGGGACACGTGTCGCCAGTGAATGTGAGCGGTGGCCCTGAGACGCTTGCTGCTCTCTCTCTCTCTCTCTCCACGTCTTTCCACCCACATGAATATCTTGAAACATGGTACTATTTTGCCCCATCGTGAATATTCACGGTTGTGTTTATCAGATCGAAGTAGGCATAGAGCCACATGATGTTGAAAAACGCAGGTGGATCGGGTGCCGTGTACAGATCTTGTTGTCAAACACCTATTAACCAGTGGAATATCCAAAGATGTGGCTGCGGCTGCCGTTGAACCCAGAGTAATTCTGGGCAAGAAGGCGGAAAATACTATTTTGAGCGCATTCAGTTTGCATTACTGGCTGGGTATGGTATAAAGATTTATCTGCCGCGTTGATGACGCACCCATATATATTGTTTTCTAGCTCATCCGAAATGTTAAAAAAACCAGGTCTGTAAAAAATCTCGATGTGCCACATATTTGTGTCGGTACATTGTTCATGTTCTAGAACTACATGCTCAGCTAGAGGATTGGTCGATACATCAGACATTCTCAGAGTCAACATTCTACAAGCACTAGACACTGCAAAGCGGTGGTATTGCCACGTGTACTTTTCTTTAATAGAGGCGTGAAATATTGTGTAGGCAGTGTATTTAACTACAGCGACGAAGAGAGGGTGCTGTTCCACATATTGTTGATCTCCACCCCCGACGTTTGTTTGTGTTTCCTTCCGGGTCAGATTTGTTGACATAGCCGGTAAGAGTATGCTACCTTCTGTCCTGAGGAAGAACCTCACAGACAATTGGTTGTATGTAACCACAGATGACGAGTTGATGTTTTGGCAAGATCAAGTGAACTTTACCGTTTGGTAGAAGATAAGTGGTTTTGGCATCAACGTTCGCAATCACTTGTTTCTAGTCGTCCGTCCAATTTCTCTGCCTTTTTTTAACTGATCTGAATGAACATATGTTGTTTCTTGTCCTATATATGTTTCTGCGTAAGATGGTCTCATGTCTTCATTTTTTGTTTTATTTTATTATTATTGTTTTGTTTTTGTTTGCTTTTTATTTCCTAAGATCTATGCAAAATTTAAGGACTAAATTCCCCAAGTATCTTCAGCTTTTTCTATAAATTTCTTATGTGATGTCCCTTGCCTTTTTTTCTCTTATGTTGGTGATTCCATACTTCATTAATATATAACATGGCAATGGCACTAATATTTACTGATTTGCCACTATTATTTACGGATTTGCCACTAGAATTTACTGATTTGCCGCTAGTATGTACTGATTTGCCGTTATTATTTACCGATTTGACTCTATTATTTACTGATTTGCCACTAGTATTTACCGATCAGCCACTAGTATTTACCGATTTGCCACAATTATTTACCGATTTGCCACTAGTATTTACTGATTTGCCACTATTATTTACCGATTTGCCACTAGTATTTACTGATTTGCTACTAGTATTTACCGATTTGCCACTATTATTTACTGATTTGCCACTAGTATTTACCGATTTTCCACAAGTTGTTACTGTTTTGCCACTATTATTTACCGATTTGCCACTAGTATTTACCGATTTGTCACTAGTAATTACTGGTTTGCATGTAGCACGTACTGATTTCACACCCATGATCAGTAGTTTCATTCATATACTATTCATCTTCTCCTACGCCACACTATTCCATCTCCTGTGACTTTTGCAAGCAAATTTATCAGTTTAAAATTCTGTTTTGCTTTACAGAATAAAAAAAGTTAACAATAAATGGGTGATTACATCGTGTATCAAGGTAGATGCAACTGGGTAATTCGGATCTGTAAAGCTACACCCAACTGTGCAACTACATAGCCAGAATAATCGAACATCTTCAAGAAAAATCCATGATATGCATATTTGTCTTTTTCTGTTGTTTTCTCCTCTATGCATTTATTTTAAAGTAGCCCTAAATTTGGATGCAAGAAACTCATGTGCATCTAACAAAATCAACAGTTCACGAGCATTGAAAATGAAGTACGTTCCTGCATGGAAGCGCAATCATGAACAGTAAATAATGCAGCCTCCAACAATAACATTTACTTTCTTCGCATTAGAATTAGCTTTGATGTACGGTGTTTCGGTTTGCAACTTCTTATCAGACTTGATTTTAGAATTAATTTGCATCT